>OY804598.1:18404558-18700401 GCA_963680895.1 Fragum sueziense | reverse complement strand
TGAGCTATATTTTACACAATTACTATCCTTTAAAGAACCTTTTTTGTTGTCTGCATGACTTTTCAAATTGAGCCACCTTAAATTTTTGTTGTTCGGGAAACAGTTAATTTATTCACCAGGTGATTCCATGGATAAACTGGACAGGCATTAGCAGAACACGATGTTTGATTCCAAATCCGTTTTCAACAAACATTGATTTAAAGGAACCAGAGGAAGAGGATTGTTTGGTAAGTTTTGTCTAAATTTAACCCATTCCTACAGATTAACCCTATTTGATGCCCTACAAGATAAAGGGTTTTGGAATTTGAATTTATTGGTTTTTGCAGTGTAAAACATTGTGGGAAAAGAAGAAATCGCTTGTCACAAGCAATTCCTTCATTTCCCACAATGTTTTCCAAAGCTTTTATCTCATTGGGCGTCTGAAAGCGTAATGTGTGGTTTATTCAATGAATGATCTGGATCCCTGTTGGTTTTGTATCTATTAACCCATTTCCATTGATATTGATGCTTGTTGATGCCTCTCAAGAAAAGGGATTGAGAAAACATTGTGGAAAATGAAGAAATTTGCCTGAGACAAGCAATTTCTTTATTTCCCGCCATGCTTTCTATCCTTAAAGTTTTTGAAAATTCATCAATTTGTCAATGTACCTTTAAACTTTTTTCAATATCAACCAGTCAACATTATTGTCATTAGAGAAAGGGTCCCAATTGAATATTTCATTTCAGACCTGCTCCAATGTTACCAGTATAAGACAAGTTGATCAAATTGACATGGAGGAAATGTGCAATGAATATTTAGACAATGATATACCAATAGTGTTGACCAAGCAGAATGTCTACAGAAATGGAAGAAAAACAATAGAGGATATCATTGAGGTATGGTCATTGTGCTGTCACTTAACCCATTCCCACAAAATGATGCCTTTTGACAACCTACAAGATATAATCTTTGGAAAGTGTCATGGAAAACGAAGAAATTGCTAGCGGCAAGCAATTTCTACATTTCTGGCAATGTTTTCTACATCAAAATACCAATAAAGTAAAATTTCATTCACTTAAAATTGTTTTTTCAACATCTTTGAACTTGGACCACCCTAAAATTTTGCCGTCTGGTAATGGATTAATATTTTCTAAAAAAACAAAGCTATAATGACTGAAATACTTAAGGACAGATCCTCCATTTATTTCCTACGGTAAGATTTTTTTCATTTTTTCTGTACTGATATTTAAATATATTAGAAGTTAAAAAATGACTTGAAAACTATAGGTCACCAAGCGAATTAAAAAGTTATTGGATTTCAAGGGAGACTACTCTTGTCAAAAATTGCAAGAATGAGGTGTCACTTAAATACCCACAAAAAGGTGTTTGAAATGACTAGGATTACATAAATAAGTCTTTATTGTGTTCAATATGTTTTATTCTGTCTAAATGAGTATCAATTTGGGAAAATTTAGTGATGATTTTGAAATTTTTAGTAAATCATTCTTTCAAAAGTAGCTAAAATTGCTCTTCTTTTGCAACGTTTCCGATAATAAAAAATATTCCAGCGGTAAGAATTTTTTCTTTTTTGGTATAGACATAGTGCTTGGTCATACCTACAAAAGCAAAAAAAGAAAAATATATCAAACCAAGCGTTTTTCTTAGTTATAAGTAAAATTTGGTTTACTATTTGCAGCTTTGTCCGAAATTGCTTCACTACTTTTATCCATTTTCTTCCTTATAACAAGCTTTAGATAATAAAAAGTGTCGTCTTTTGTGTCCATCTGAAGCGGACTACCTCATAAAGACGCCACTTTGCTTTTGTAGCTCCGCTTTCTGATCACTAACGCCACATGTTGAACGTGTAACAGAAAGCGAAATGTACCATCCGAGTACTATTACGCTTTAATTGACGAAACAGAGAAAATCGAAATAACCGAAAAGGGTCTTGTCATTTATCAACCAAACATTAACTAAATGTAATAAATACATTTGCTGAAAAGGCCAATTACTGAAACAGCTATATTTTCGTTATTTAGGATATGCGCAGTAAGATGCGCAGTAACAACTGGAGGATCTGTCCTTAAGGACCATTGCTACAAATGTCATGACAATCTTGTTTTGATTTGACCCAAACATTTTTTTCAAATGATGAAAATGCTTGCTTGCAACACATCCTACTTTTCCCCCAAATGGCTTCAACCATTCCTTTATAAATGTCACAATTTTGATTTAACATACCCTGGTATTCTTCCATTCATGACTATTTTTGACTTTGATAAGTTTGAAATGTAGCATTTTCAGAAAGTACAGTGTTACCTTATAAGGTTAGGGACACGGATAAGATATCAGGAGACTTGTTTGTCCTTTCTTGTTTATATTTATTCTGAAAAAGTGTTCAAGTTGTTTTAAAATATGAGATTGACGTAAGGAACAGAATAATTTATATACCACAAAAAATTAGGGCTGGTCAATTGTCATATAAAATTTTATTGCAAAATAATTATTCAGAAATACATGCATCAGAAAGGAGTTAAGATTACTCAGTGTCCCATCGTTTCATCCATTTTTCTTACAGATGTACCTTGAAGATGAAATAATGAACCTTTACAAATGTTGTGAATTTAATAGTAGTGTGACAAAAGTAAGAAAAGATCACAGAATACTTTTGAACAAGTTGAGAAGTGGTAAAATTACACAGTTTTATGCTCAATGGTAAGTGAGGATAACCGATTGTAAATTTACTGTTACACATATTTAAAACACTCTTTTTAGCATTTTCCAAACAATTACACTTTTTGATACATCAGATACATCAGAAGCTTTTGAAAGTTTTAAGGAAAAGGAAGAAAATGTTGATAATAGTTACCAGCAATTTCTCTTTTTCATCTTTTGTCAAAGACAAATCATCATTTTAAAAGTTAGATCTGTATAGAATAAATTTGGGAAAAGGGAGAAAAGACTGGTTATTTATGATTCTTTTTACAAAGACTTCTTGTGTAATGAAATGGTAAAGAGCGCTGCTTTAAAAGCTAGCTAGACTTTCTCAAATTTGTTTAATTAAACCTTTCGAAACAAAACATGTAAAAGCTTGAGAAAGCAATACTTTCTATGTTAAGCGTTTTTTCTACTGTTGACATCAATTTCTTTATTGTATTAAGTAGCAGTCCACCTAAGAATCATGCAAAAGGTGATTTATCCATAGTCACAGATTTACATCTAATGTGTCTTAACTTATGTAACTTTAGTCAAAAAACACAAAAATAATCTCAAATCCGCCGAAATTCCTACCGATGACATAGTTGTTAGGGGCCCTTAGCAACAAGGAAATTGCATTCTAATTTTGATCAAGAGGCATTATATTTTGATCATATTTTTCAAGAATATCTGTGCACGTAATTTGAGAAAACTTATATTTTCAAGTAGTATGATATCTTAAGAAGTCATAAATCATAAAATAAAACAGTTGATGATATTGCACTTTGGTTACCACAGCAACCAATTTCAATCAAAATTGACAATTTTGAAAATGCTGAAAATACAGCGTTTTACAGGATAATTTTCTAATTAGCATAGGGCTATACAGCATAGTTGTCATTTACAATACTTTCTACCACCACTGGGCTAAAACATATCAAAAATAATCCACTGTAGCATATCACAGGTTTTTCAGAAATTGCAGTTATATATGGGAAGGGTTTACCCCAAATTCATGATTTTATTGCTCTAACAGAACAAACACTTATACATGATTTGCCCCAAAAAGACTAGATATGTTTACAGACAAAGACTCAGATGTCTTCAATCATTGCCGGAGATGAAAAAATTCTTGTCTTTCCTCAAATCTATGTTTAATTTACCATGGGTACGGTTGCTAGGCAACAATATGATGATGTAATTATCTCATTTCTCCCAAACAATGGACACATTAAATGTTTAGCAAACATGTTGTGCACATATTTTGTAATATTTCATCGAAAATAGATCATAAATACTGTATTTTCTTTAACAAGGACAAAAAGAAACCTCAATTTTTCAGTTGATTATTTCATTTTCTGTATTAAACCTTAGCAACAGTCGTAGCAACGAGCATATGAACAACCTGCCATACATGTGTAGAATAAATGAATAAGGAACTACATTTAATTGTGGATTTGTGATAACAGTCTTAATCATGTTACATAAGTCCCTAATTAAATAGTCTTAAAGAAAATGAGGAGACGCATGATTGGTGAAAATTATGGCGGCCATTTTGAATTTCAAAATGGCTGCCCGTAAGAAAATATAAAGGTAATGTTCCTGCTCTCTGACGACGTAGAAACCTGATTTAATTAATTTGAACTGTGATTTCAGTCCAAATCTTGTTGCATTAGTCCCTAAAATGTTTTTAAAAAGAAAATGCCGACACGCATGATTGGTAAAAAATATGGCGGCCCCGTTGAATTTCAAAATGGCCGCCAGTAAAAAGAAAGATAATGGTTCTGCTCTCTGACGACATAGAAACCTGATTTAATTAATTTAAATTATGATGAAAATCTGAATGCTGTTAAATGAGTCCCTAGTAACATACATTTTAGAAAAAAAACAGAGACGCATGATTGATAAAAATTATGGCGGCCATCTTGAATTTCAAAATGGCCGTCAGTAAGAAATGTAATGCTTCTACTCTATGATGACGTAGAACCTGGTTTTAATTAATTTGAATTGTGATATAAGGCTAAATCTTGTTGCATAAGTCCCTAATAACATACTTTTTAAGAAAATGCCGAAACGTAAGCCTGGTAAAAAATGATGGCGGCCATTTTGAATTTCAAAATGGTTGCAAGTAAGAAAGGGTAATAGTTCTGCTCTCGAACGACATAGGAACCTGATTGTAATTAATTTGAATTTTGATAAAAGGCTAAATCTTGTTGCAAAAGTCCCTTGTAACATACATTTTAAGAAAATGCCAAGACACATGCCTGGTTAAAATGATGGCGGCCGTTTTGAATTTCAAAATGGCTGCCAGTAAGAAAAGGTTATAGTTCTGCTCTCTGAGAACATAGAAACCTGATTTAATTACTTTAAATTGTGATGAAAGCCTAAATCCTGTTACATGAGTCCCCAGTAACATACATTTTAGGAAAATACCGAGAGGCATGATAATTGATAAAAATTATGGCGACTGTCTTGAATTCCAAAATGGCCGCCAGTATGAAATATAATGGTTCTACTCTCTGATGATGTAGAAATCTGATTTTCATTAATTTAAATTGTGATAAAAGGCTGAATCTTGTTGCATTAGTCCATAATAGCATACATTTTGAGAAAATGCCGAGACGCATGCCTGGTAAAAGAGATGGCGGCCTTTTTGAATTTCAAAATGGCTGCCTGTAAGAAAAGGTTATAGTTCTGCTCTCTGATGACATAGAAAACCTTATCTAAATACTTTAAATTGCGATGGAAGCCTGAATCCAATTACACGAGTCCCCAGTAACATACATTTTAGGAAAATACCGAGACGCATGAATTTCAAAATGGCTGCCAGTGATAAAAAGTAAAAGTTCTGATCTTTGGCGACACGGAAACCTAATTTGATTACTTGGAATTGTGATGAAAGTCTAAATCATGTCACATGCGTCCCTAGTAAGATAAAATATAGAAAAATACTGAGACTCATTATTCGTGAAACTTATGGCGGCCATCTTGAATCTAAAAATGTATGTCAGTCAGAAAAGGTAATGGTTCTACTCTCTGACGAGGCAAAAACCTCCTTTTGATTAATTTGAAATGTAACAAAAGTCAAAATTTTGTTGCATAAGTCCCTTCTAATATACTTTTCAAGAAAATGCTGAGACACATGCTTGATGAAAATAATGGCGGTCATCTTGAATTTCAAAATGGCCGCCAGTAAGAAAATGTAATGTTTCTGCTCTCTGACCATGTAGAAACCCGATTTGATTAATTTGAATTATTGTTAAAGTCAAAATCTTGTTGCATGAATCCATAAAAACGTGTTTGAAAAAATGCCCAGATGCAAAATTTGTAAAATTATGGCGGCCACCTTGAATTTCAAAATGGCCACCAGTAGAAAAAAAGATAACAGTTCTGCCTCAGACGTTATAGAAACCCGTTTCTTTTAAATTTGAATTGTGATAACAGTCTAAATATTGTTGCATAAGTCCCTAATAACATACTTTATTAGAAAGAGACGCGTGACTGATAAAAAAATTTGGCGGCCATCTTAAAATTCAAAATGGCCACCAATAAGAAAATGTAAATGTAATTGTTATGCTCTCTGACGATGTGGTAACTTGAGTGAAACATTTTTTCTCATGTTTAAGCACATCCAAAATCCATGTAAATAAAAAAAGGGTGAAATTGTTTATGATTTATAAAAATCTAAAAAAAACATGGTATTTCATTCATAATAACTTAGACTTTTAAAGAGAGTCTCCTTTGGCTTATAATTAAAATTTTCATACGTTTCACTTTTATTTTTATCCAAAAGAGCAAATTTTCTTAAAAAAATTCCTAAACTTTTAAGCTAATATTAAATACTTTACGAGAAATATACATTTTTGTGCTAAAATTAATCAAATTGTTGTGGACAACAGTTCAGATTTATATGGAATTTGTCATTTCTGTCTCAACTTTAAAGGCATATTTTTCGCCTATAAATAACAACTTAAAAAAATGATAGCATTTCTTCACATTAGAATAACCAATATTTGCATCAAGACATATAGTCCATGGGCCCATAACCGAAACCCTCCCCCCCTAGTGGGATTTTTGAAGACCTATATTGTCTTTAAGCTTATGATGTATAGTAATGAATTCAGGTTGTTGTTCAATTTAAAAGTGCTGGATAAGCAAATGGCGGGCTCGTTACCATGGCAACCGTCCACTTTTCGACAATCCAGCGCTTGGATTAATTAATTGCAATAAAATTACTTATTCTTGTCATAAATCTTTCAAAATAGTTTTAAATTATTACCAAGATATTTCTCTTACAATATAGATATTTTTTAGAAAATTTGCTAATTTGCATATTCATGAATATTAATGAGAAAGTGAGAAAATGTGTTTAATTTGCTAAAAACAAGACTTTACTAGTGAATTTAAACCTCCCTACCAGGTAGGATTTTTGAAGATCTATATTTTCTTGAAGCTTATGATGTATTTTAATAAATTCACTTTGTTATTTGATTTAAAAATGCTGGATAAGCAAGTAGTTGGCTTGTTACCATGGTAACCACCCATTTTCATTCGTTCCAGCGCTTGGATCAATTAATTGCAATAAATTACTTATTTTTGTCAGAAAACATTGAGGCTAGTTTTAAAATGTTTTTATTACATTTCTCTTACAACCAAAAAAATTTTCATAAAATTTGATAATTTGCATATTCATGAATATTAATAAGATTGTGGAAAATATGTGTTTAATTTGCAAAAAGACGACTTTACTAGTATACTAGTGAATAGAAACCCTCCCCACCATGTGGGATTTTGAAGACCTATATTTTCTTGAAGCGCAGGAAACATATTAATGAATTCAGGTTCTTGTTTGTTTTAAAAGTGCTGGATAAGAAAATGGTAGGCCTGTTACCATGGCAACTGCTCATTTTCCTACGTTTCAGTACTTGGATCAATTAATTGCAATAAAATATTTTAAAATACTTATTTAAGATATATACTTATTTTGGTAATAAAACATAAGACTAGTTTTAAATTTCAAATAGACATTTTTCTTGAAATCATTTTTATTTAGCTAATTTGCATATTCATGAATATTAATGAGAAAGTAGAAACATGTGTTTAATTAACTAAAACAAGGCTTTTCTAGGGAATAAATATGCTGAGGCGATACGCTTTTATAATGCTTAATGTTTCAAATGAATAAGAACACTAATAGATCAATAATAAGTTCATAAACCATTCATCAGCTACACAGAACAAGCAAATACGGGCTTATTCGCATTCACAATTATTTGCATACTTTTCTCTAAATGGCAAATTAAATCTCAAATATTCTCTAATAATGTTAATGACTTTCATTTTTGCATCTTTTTCCCTAAATTGTTTACTTGTTGTGTTTGAAAACTAAAATTTCATGATTTACCCATTAAAAGGGAGAATCTTAACAATATATGCTCTGAAAAATTACCTTATAAATGGCAATAAAATTCCATTTAGCGCAAATGACATGCTGAAAACTTTAACCTGCTTTCTTTGATTTTTTTCTATGTGAAATACAGTTTTCTTTTATACAAGAAACTTATTTTGTAAAAGTTATGTACTAAAAAAGCGTTTTAATAATGAATTCCCATTGGAGTACATGTATGGTCACCTTTGATTTATACCATTTTTGCCTTGTAATGCATGCTATTTTACATTTTGCTCCAAGTTTAAACTTATTAACAATACTATTGGAGACATGCTGTGCAGTACTTAGAGTAATCTTCCCAACCACTTCTATTGATTGGAATGCTATGTTACAGGAACACAGTTTACCAAATATATTCTAATAAGCGATAGTTGAAACTGGACAATTTCATATTTGCACTGTCGTCTGCATTAATTGATGATTTAAAATTGCCTATAATAGCAACTGAATTATTCATTTCTTTATCAAATTGCATTCGAGTGACATCGTTTTACACCTTTATAATTCAGAATACTTATATGTGATAATATAAACAGTTATAAATTGTACATATGTACCTTATTGGATACCAGTACTTCGAAGACACTTGATTTGTGAGGAATCCTCGTATTTGTGTAACAAAATGTTGTTTTGAAAGATTTAGTTTAAATAGCAAACACAATTTCTATTGATTATGATGAGAGGGAAACACATCATATTCCAACTTCTAGTGTTGCAATATGTCGCTGGCCGAAGATTTGAAATCCTTCGTTTTGTTATCAGTTTTTAGATATATGCTCGTGCATTTCTTAATTCATTTCAAACATCTCCACCACAAATTAGTTTTTGGAATTCTGACTTTTGTGGAAGACAACAAGCTAACCTCAGGATGAGGTCAAATACATAAAACACAAGGGCTAAGCTATGAATAACACATATAAGCATTTTCCAACCAACCAAGGAATCCGCGATTTACATATGCCATTATATGTGCACAAGATTGTCTAAATATACGGTTATTAGAAAGCCTTTTCAATAAAAAAGGGAGAGCCTGCTATGGTTCGACACTTGTATTGAAAAGGGACTGAGAGTAAAACATGCATGATGAGTTTACTGGTCTTCTGTACCATCTTATTCTCAAGTAAAATATCGTGGTGGGGGGAGCGGGGTTAAAATGCGACATAGAAACTTAAGAAGATGATGCTCGGTCCGAACTCAAAGTTGCAACCACTGTCGACGGTATGTGTCATAAATTCACAGATCTGATATACTTGCTGAGCGAATTAAAGTAAGAAATTGTCCATGCATTATCTTTTTCAAGATATTGCTTGATCGCAAAAGGATGCACAAATTTACAGACTGTTGGGTCTAAAATTCCTCAACGATAAGCAAATGACAAAGAGATTGACAAGGAGTACTTGTTGTATTCTCGTGAACGAAAAAAAGGTCCAGAGTCCTAGGTATGTTGGTATGGAATACCAAGGGCCAAGAAAATTATTCAATATTTTACAGACAAGGTTCAGTATTCAATGTTTTGAGACAATTGGGGGTTGTAATAAAATATTTTGTTGGACATATTACCCAAGAAAGGTACAATTAACGAAGCATACTATGCCAAGTTGCTAGACAATCTGAAGCAGACCATACGTGAGAAACGTAGCGGCAAACGCTCAAAATGTGACCGCTGCTTGCAACTGGAAATTACATTAGTACACAATTGCCAAAGTACAATGGATGTTGTCGAGAAAAATGGGTATCAATTTAGATCACACCCTTCCTATCCACATGACCTTGCTGCTATTGACTTCATTCCTAAAAGGGACACAAATGGTTGCAATTTTAAGTCTCATGTTATTGATGCAGTTTAGGTGTGGTTCTTTGGAAAGTTCTCGGACTTCTTTACTTCTGGACTGATGTCACTTGACCACCTTTAACGTGGATTAATTTGAGTTTAACTTCTTTTTCAACAGCTATGGTCATACCGTTTGGTCAAAGCGCATAGGCCTGGATGGAAAGTATTTCAAGAGAAAAGATGTCGATGTAAACATAAAAAAGTTAGGTCAGTTATTCATTGATCCATGCTCGTATTTGAGCATTTAGGCAGATTACATAAAATACATATTATTGTATAGTATTAAATGGCATGTAAATTAACAGTGAAGAAGCCGTTTTTAGCGTGGCAAAAGTGTTGATATTGGTGTTTTGTAATAAACATATCCACCCCACAAAAAAGAGCTTAAACGCTTTATGATCAAAATAAGCCTTAATGTCTTTATTTATACCCTCTATAACACCTATTATCCAAAGCGTCCCCTGTCCATGTAAGACTTAAAACATTCATGCAAAAAGATACCAATGACGTACTCCAATGTGGACCCATTATCAAAGAATCGGGTACATGGTTTCTGTCAAGGAGGCAAAATGCTTATCTCTCCTAGAAAATAATCAATTTGGATTTTCTTCAGTACTTTATTTATGGGATTGGGGATTTATTACCATTTATACGGTAATTAGGACCGTTTTGGAAATATATATTTTCAAGGTTATGTCATTTATTTACTTGTTGAATCATGTAGTTTTAATAAGAAATTGAAATACATTTGAAAATACAATATTAAGTGCAGAAGATTTGCAGAAATGAAAAACATTTACATCATTTTTGCATATTTGAGATTTTGGCGGCCATTTTGAAAATTAAAAAAAATGACAAAAAAGCCTATTATAAGCATGGCAACACTTTTAGATTTAATATACTCAATTTTCCTAAAAAATGATCTCATTTACTTACAGAACATGATTACAAATTATAGGGCAGTGATATTTCGATATTTAGTCAAGTGGTCATTTTGCGGCGGCCATCTTGAAAATCATTTGAAATGTTGAATATATCCTAAAATTTCGATAGTCAACACTTTGACTTTTATTACAAGGCATCTATTAAACACTTTAATACAAATTCTAGCAATCATTCTCTGTGGAAATGATTTCCAAATGCAAAGTTAATATAAGCAAAGGCAATATCTATACTATTTTTCTCTTGTTTTACATATTCAAGGGGCATAATTCGTGCTAATTTTGGTATGAAATTATCTTTTACTATTTAACGATATGAATTGATAAAATCCATAAACATTTTTGTCATTTGCGCTTAAATTTGGGTTATTTTGGATCCCATGAATGTGTATAAGGTGAGTTATACACAAGTATTTTTTGTAATTCAAGGGGAGATAATCAATTGTTCCGCATATGCTTATCCAGCACTTATATATCAAACAACAAGTTGCATTTGAAAGGGAATTCATCAAGCTTTACAATGATATAGGTGTCATAAAATCCCGGTAGGGGGGAACCTAGGGTGTAGCCAGCCCACGGACTAATAGTTCTGTCTTTGAAAATAAATTTGGAATGTTATGTCCCTGTTAGTGTAAACTCAATCTGAATAAAACCAGTTGTTGCATCTTATTTCCTACATTATCATCTGGCAATCACCTGTTTAAGGTCATTTTAATGACCTTGAGAATTCCGACATTATCGATTATCAATTTCTTTTAATATACCTAATCAAAACTTTTGTTGTCCAATGCGAGCTCATGATTTTACAATAAAATTCCATTATAGAAACTCTCTTTTAAGGTAGTCCAGCCCTAATGAGATTTGCGTGACGTTGGAGTTATTCGGGTGACGTCCGCGCCCGAAAAGGTTAGGATACGTAACGACGTCGCTCAAAAAAGCTTTATGAATCACAAAATGGCCACATTACGGGTTAGCCTACCTTAACCGCTCAGGACTCAGATAATTCCGACTCGCTCTTGACATTGTAAATATGACATTCTACAGTACAGCGGAGCTGATCGCTTTTTTTCTCTTTTTTTGCCTAAAACACATGTCCACCGTGGACAAAAAACTACCACTGTATTTTGCCACTCTCAAGCTTCGCGCTTCACCATGAATCGCGGTGGAAAATCACATTGATCACCGCGATTTTCCACCCGCGGAGTGGAAATGTCTTGTATAGTCTAAGCTTGTCGATGCAAATCATCTCGATTTGAGGTCATTCACAGCGGTCAAGTGGAAAATTGCAGTTGTAAATCGCGGACATTTCGGGTGGAAAAACACGCTTATCGCGGTCATCGCAATTTTTCCACGCGAATCCACCGGAAATCAAATCGCGGTGATGCGTGAAAATAGACAATAAACACGCAAGCTGTAATGTAACATACAATACATTGCAAAAAAGGGAAAATATGCAAATGTACCAATCTTTCACAAGTTTTATTGGTGTTATGCAGTTGGAATAGGCTTCGTTCATTTTATTAGATAATCAGAACTTGGTAACAGAATAAACTTCTATTCCTTGGAGTCTGCCGGGCTTTAAGCAATTTTGCCCACACTGTAGCAAAGAATCTTTAGGTTTTCATTTATTGATCTTGCAATGCGACTTTTTTCAATTACAAACACTGTATACTTTATGTACATAATTATCTAGTTACATATTTGAAAAACAACCATTTAAATATGTGGGTTCTTTCTTGAAATTTAGATTTTGGGAAAATGTATCATTGTCCAGTGATTGGGAAAGACATTTCTTCAATGGGACAATGTCGCTTCGACTTACAAAATCCATGTGACATTATGAAAATTGATGTGACAATTATAGGGTAAAATTGCTCCATTCTCATATACAGCAAAATTCAATGGGACAAGGGCCCACTCATTAGCTAAAACAATGTGACATTTGGAATTTCAATGTGACTATGGCGCATGGCGCAGGCCTTTCCCAGTCATTGATTGTCAATATGGCAACATAACTACAAAATGGAAACTATTGAAATATTTTTGTGAGGAACTTCAGTACACTTTAGATTTATAACCGAAAGATTCTTTAATCTAGATTAACCTTTTCACCTACCAGGATGAAACATGTCGTTACTTTATATTCCATTTTCAATGTTGTTGATAAGGGAAAGAAATGGTTGCTAAGTAATTAAACATATTGCTGTGGTAATGAGCCAATATGTGTAAATTATTGCTCAGTGTGATATTTTATTTATTTATTTTTTAAGAATAAAATGTCAAAAGTATGATTGATTTTAATTCAAGTGTTTTTTTTTCCAAAAATTCGCAATTTTAAGGGTAAATTTTTCAGATTTCATCTAAAAATGCTTCATATTTTCAATAATGCTTCTTCTTGTGGGATTTATCGTCAATTTTAAACACAATGGAAATTATGTCTATCTAAATTCGGATTTAGGTAAAAATAATACCAGGGTATATTTTTAAAAAAATGACAAATGATTGAAAAGAATATCCATCTTTCATCTCCATAGCAACATAACAACAAGATGTAAAGTTTAAATATATTTCAATGCTTTTTAATATATAATTATAAGATTGATTATAATAATATGTATGAAATTGAATTTCAGGAGTAAATGCAAATAAAATATGTAATAAAACCACAAAAGAAAATGTTTGATTGTTTCCACAGTTCCACAGTGTCCTTGACAACAACTAAAATTGTCGCACAATTGGCATCATATGTTTAGTTTCATCGATGTGATCAGAAATTATAAAGATATTCATTAATTACAAGCCTTATACTTGCTATACATGCTTTTTCGTGAATTCGGTGTAGGCTAAAACATACAAAATGATGTTTATATCAATTTTCTATTAGGTCAGAGGGTAGAATGACGGCCTTTATTGCTTCTTGCCAGCGGCCATTTTGAAATTCAAGATGGCCGCCAATCAGTTTGATCAATTACATGAGTCCCACAGCTTTCTTCAAGTTTATGTTGTAGGGGATGTCTATGCTGACTTTCATTTTTGGATCACATTTTCAAAAGATGTTCGCACTTTAATCATATATATGTGGTATCGAGGGGTTAGTGCAAAACTATTGTAACTACCTTTTGTAAAATTTTACAGGAGAGGGAAAAAACTTAATAACTTTTTTAAAATTCAACGTAATTACTCAAAATTTGTACATGAAGTGTATTGGAACATAAGAATTTCAATCAATTAATTTACTTCAACAAAACTTATGAAAATTTTCTTTTGTTGAACATTTTTGACTTACAATAGTTTTGCACCAAAATTCATCAATTGTATGCACAAAATGTTGGTGCAAAACTATTGTGACATTTGATTTTAGCTTTTTGCTGTAAATACATAAATACAAAACTAATGAAATATGACTATATTTAGCACCTTATTATGTGAGGCATAAAAAGATGAAGAAAATATTGTTGTCTGTATGTCTGTTCATCTATCTGTCTGTCTGTGGACTAAATCATAAAAAAACTTAACAAAATGCTATCTCATTGTAAATCTTTGAAAGTACTTAAGTTATAAAACTGTAATTTATATACAGGTAGTTTTTATGCTCTCTGAAAAATATTCGAGGGAGCATATAGTCACTATGCTGTCTGTCCGTGCTGTCTGTCCGTCTGTTCATACATTCTTCAGTCCATTTGTCCATCCTTCTGCAACTAGAACTCAGCAATCCTTTGACCAAATTTGATGAAATGTCATATATGAACTACCTGGAATATTTCCAAGTAAGCCTTTAATTCAATTTCTCAATTAAGACTGCGTCATGCAAAAAAGGGCCTTTATGTAGAAATTAATTTTTCTCTAATTACCGGTACTTTCATCTAGTCTCAGTGATCTGAAGTCAATGAAAATTTGTACTTAAGTGACAAATTAAATGTTTTAGACCATACATTGTTTTAAACTATGAACAAAAAAACTTTCCATGGTAAAAGGGGGCTCAATGTATTAAAGTTTTGCATCTATTTCTGTCAGTCTGTCGGAAGCAAATTCTCCACAACCCTTAGACCAAATTGAATGAAACTTCAATATAAAATTCCTGGATACTGACAAGAACCCATTCTCTCTGATTCTCAATTTGAATGTAGAATGTAGTTTTTCTCCTATTTCTTTAAATCTAATAATTAGGATTTAATAAATTTCCATACTTGAGTATAGCTCACGATAAATGACCTGGCAGAGCATCTCTAGCTAATAGCTAGGTCATTTATTGTCACGCTATAATGCACCAGACTATATTATACACCACACACTATAAAATACATAATAAACAAGAGCCGTCAGAGACGGACAATGCTCCCCGAATAAGGCATTGTCACAATAAATGTATGCTATGCAGAGCTAAGATTAAGCTTACAAATGTTAAGCCCCCTTTTTCCATGACATATTTTTTTTACGCAATTTTCAAATAGTTCATTGTAAAGGGCATCTGATTTACTACTTAAATATGAAATTTCATGAAATTCTGACCATTAGACTAGGAGAAATTAGAGAAAAACTGTATTTTACCTTAAGTCCCCTTTTCCCATGACGAGGCCTCAAATCCAAAAACTGGGAAAAGTACATCGGCATTATGTCATAGGAAGTTCACATGGTAAGTTTCATTTGATTTGGCCCAAGGGTTATGGAGAAATCGCTTCGGACGGACGGACGGAATGACGGACGGACGGACGGACAGACGAAGCGGCGACTATATGCTCTCCCTTCAGGGAGCATAAAAAAGTTTAGCAACAAAATGTAAATATCTTAAGTAACCAAACTACTTTTGTTTTAAAATCAAATCAAACGTTTACACAATAGATTATAGCTAGTGAATACAAACATATGAATTTAATACTGCCATCGCGTGCGTCTTGCACTCCAGGTGTGCATTTCCGGTTTTCATGTCTGCGATGGTATTCATATGTATGGAGTATAATTCTAGAAAACATTTAGGTGTGAACATTATTGTCTTTGCCAAGTATGAAAAAAAGCCATTAAAAAGAATTTTCTGCAACGCTGTGGGACTACGCTATGGGCTTATGTAAGAAGGACATTATATCGCTAATGTGTTCCTATGTGGCGGAATCGGCAATAAAGATGTCTTTTTGAATTTTGTGTACCTCCTAGCATAAGTAACCGTTTGAGGTTGCCATGTAAGCCAATTTTTGTATTTTGAGATAGTCCCGGTCAAGGACACCGAAGAAAAACACCACGAGACGATGACCGTCACAATTTCGTAACGTCAAGACAAAGATGTTCCATATTAGCACAAAACATGAGTGGCTTCCACAGAAAGTTCAACATAGAGTATCCACACTTACCATCTGTAATTGTCTCCACAGATGAAGGGTTACTAGATGTTGACCATACGTTGTAATTTCCTTGACGCTACACCATGAACGCATCAGACTTGTCTGGCATAGAGTCCTAAATGCTTTAAACGTAAACAAGTTTATGTTCTCCCATAATCATCCCTTTCTTTCTGATTGTTCACCCATAGATCACATATGGTTCATTTAAGAAAGACGTGCACATGATCGCAATGACGCGAATGATGTTCAATCATTTGATAAAGTAATGAATGTTGATACTGTGTACAAACAATTTAAGTGGATAAGAAATTGGTTCGTTGCTGTTCTTGCTCGAAAATGACCTCATTATCGAAACCGAATTATGTTGTGACTTTTTGTTTTGACCCCTCACCTACGTCAAGACAATGTCTCTCACACAACAATTAACTTTACCACAAAGCTGTTGTGAAATAAATATCACAGGAAATACATGTTTTCAATTAACAAAGTCAGTGTTGCTAAACTTTTTTTTACATGGTATATGTGTACAAAAAATGTGTCATGGGAATGGGGATTTCAAATGTATGATAGCTTATTCTGATTTTACAGGTCAGGTTAATTTTTTTGTGACAAACATTTATTGGGGGAGCATAACCTGCCTATGTCTGCTTTTGTTATTTGTGTGCATCTTTTGATTCAAAGTCAAGGATATATTTCATTTAATTCAAGGTCATTTTCGAGTGAAAAAATATGAATGGAAAGTTTAATTGTCCTGACATGCTTTCACATCTAAGGCTCATATTAAATCTCATATTTCAGAAATAGATACAAAAAATTCTTTCAAATTCAGTAAATTTTTATGCCTGCATATAAATATCTAAAGAGTTTGGTTATATTGTTTTGTTTTTATCCATCTGTCGTGCAGTCAGTCAAATTGCAAAACACATGAAAACATAAGATTGTCATATTCTCCAAAAGTATGTAACATGCAAAGTTCTAACATGGCATGTTCCCTGGATCTTCTTTTTTTTTTTATCAAAAACCAACATGATATGACATTTCTAAATATTATCCTGTATACACCCTTATCAACACTTAACCTATAACTTAATTAAAGAACTTCCCAGAAAATACTTACAATTTCCTCTAAATTTAATTTGATCTTCTGAATGCAGACTAGGGCTGAAACGAGTACATGAGTGCTACTACACGGGTGCAGATTTATTACCCATTACCCGATGGTTAATTTTGACTTTTGTATTTATCATAGAAAAAACAAAGTTAAAAACGGTAATTGTGTCAATTTTAAGGGCAGATAACTCAGTAAGTTTTTGTCCAATTATACTGAAATTCAGATTCATTCAAGATCTAGTATTCTTCAACATTGTGTCCTAGTTTTGTCTTGAATGCTCAATATATAATCTGGTTGATGGAGTGAAAAGAAAGTCACAAATGGCAACTTTGTCAAATTCAAGGGCAGATTACTCAGCAATTTCTTGATCTATTTTGCTGAATATCGAACTAATCCATGATCATGTGGTAATCAATACCATGTCCAATTTTCATAGTGATGGGTTATTATTTATGACGATTAAAGTGAAAATAAAGTCGAAAACAGCAAATTTGTCAA
The DNA here is from genome assembly GCA_963680895.1 of Fragum sueziense. NCBI lineage: Eukaryota > Metazoa > Mollusca > Bivalvia > Cardiida > Cardiidae > Fragum > Fragum sueziense. The sequence goes on along the minus strand of OY804598.1, from coordinate 18,682,561 downwards.
ATTCAAGGGCACATAACTCAAGACTTCCTAGTCGCATTGAGCTGAAAATCAATTTTATCTTATATCTTAAAGTCACCAACATTGTAAAGAAGTTTTGTTTTGTTTGGTCTACAATAATTGTAGATATTAGAGTGTTAACAAAGTCAAAAACAGTCAAATATGGCCATTTGTCAAATTCAAGGGCACATAACTCATGACTCTTTGTTTTGATCGAAATGAAAATCAACTCCATCCGTGATTTTATAGTCACCAACATTGTGTACAAGTTTTGTCTTGATTGGTTAATAATTGTAGAAACAAGAGTGTAAATAAAGTCAAAAACAGTCAAAAGTGGTCATTTTTCAAAGTAAAAGGCACATAACTCATGACTTCTTGTTTCGATCAGACTGAAAATCAAACTCATTCAAGATCTTATGGTCCCCAACATTACATCCAAGTTTTGTCTCGATTGATCTATAATTGTAGATGCTGGAGTGGAAATAAAGTTGAAAAACAGTTGAGTTACAATAGTTTTGCACTAACAAATTTCTTTCAATTGAGATACAATATTTTTAAAATTCTAAATATCTTTTTACTTATACAGAATTGAAACCCGATATTAGAACATATGATGTATTCCTTCTTTAAGATTCAGAAAATGCAAAAAAGTGAATTTCTCAAAAATAGGTAGTTACAATAGTTTTGCACTGGGCCCTCGGTATGCCAAAGGTACATTATTTGCACTTTGGCCAGCTAAAATGGCAAAATGATTACTTAATTATAATGAAACATCCATCTTTTTTCTTGTAAGGAAAATAAACTGAGTCTTATATAATTTCAATTTTGAAAAAAAAAATGAACAATGTGTATTAGATTGATGCAAAAATTAACTTAAATGCCTATATTTTGTTAATATTGAGATATTCGCATCACTAAATTGTTGCCTAGCAACCGTTCCCATGGTAATTTAAACATTTATTTGTGGAAAGATATGATAATATTTATTACTAGCAACGACTGAAGACTTCTAAGTATTCAGATGTAAACATATCTAGTCTTTTAAAGGCAAATTATGTATTAGTGTTTATACCATAAGAGCAATAAATTCGTGGATTTTTGATAAACCCTTCTCATATACAAATGGAATTTCTGAAAAAAAACTGTAATATGCTACAGTGGATTATTTTTGATATGTTTTAGCCCAGTAATGGTAGAAAGTATTGTAAGTGACAACTATGCTGTATAGCCCTATCCTAATTAGAGAATTATCCTGTAAAACGCTGTATTTTCAGCATTTTCAAAATTGTCAAATTTGATTGAAATTGGTTTCTATGGTTACCAAAGTGCAATAGCATCAACTGCTTCATTTTAAAAATTTTAAATTCTTAAGATATCATACTACTTGAAAATATAAACTTTCTTAAACAACGTGCACAGATATTCCTGAAAAATATGATCAAAATATGATGCCTCTTGATCAAAATTAGAATGCAATTTCCTTGTTGCTAAGGGCCCCTAACAACTATGTCATCGGTAGGAATTTCGGCGGATTTGAGATTATTTTTGTGTTTTTTGACTAAAGTTACATAAGTTAAGACACATTACATGTAAATCTGCGACTATGGATAAATCACTTTTTCCTGATTTTGCATGATTCTTAGGTGGACTGCTACTTAAATTTATTTCAAATTGGAGTGAAATAAACATTCTACTTTTTTATGCCCCTGTATCGAGAGATCAGGGGCATATTGTTTTACTCATGTCGCTCGGTCCATCCATCTGTCTGTCTGTCTGAAAACTTAACATTTTGCATCTTCTCCAAAAGTATGCAAAATTTGGCATGTAACTTTCTTGCAATGATAAATAACTGTTTAATGATATCTACCTGTTCATATGACCTTCAAGGTCATCCGTTAACCCTTATCAGCCCTTTACTCGAAAACTTAACATTATTAAAAAATAGCCATTTCTGGGGCATTCATGTTTCACAAACGCATCTTGTTTCAGGCAGAATTGCTTCACTGAGGCATCCAAATTGTTCAGAAAAGTTTACAACAGACCTACATTGTTGCCAAGTACTGTAGAGATATTGCCAGGCAACTGGATATTCCTGTCATCTGATTATGTAGATGACCAACCTATCAAAGTAAGAGTTAATGCTGTCATACCGGCCCCTTGTTTTGACATTTCTAATTAAAAAGCCTTTAACCCTTCCTTAAACGACAAAGTTTTGTGGTGGTCTGATTTGAAAGGAGATGCAGACTAAAAACAATTCAAAACCATTTTTCTCAAAAGGAGAAAAGCATGTGTGTAATAGCTTAGAAAATATTAAGACAAAAGGAGAAACTGCTGGTTATCAGCAGTTTCTTCTTTTGTCTCAATGTTTCCCAAAGCCATTTCAATTAGAGACATCAAAACATGGTCTTGTTTGGGAAAGGGCTAAGAGGGCCATGGATGTTCTTGCATTAATCATTGAAGACCAACATGGATCCTGATCAGCCTGTGTATATACACATTAAGATTATTGGTGCTCTTTAACCATTTACCACACAGCGACTCCTTTGACTCCCCTAAAGCAATTTATGGCATGGAAAAACGTGGAAAATGAAGAAATTGCTTGTGACAAGCAATTTATTCATTTCCCACAATATTTTGCATCAAAAAAGACTTAGAAATTAAACATTCCTTTCACTTGAAATTGTCGTCTGCAGACTCTTTCAATTTGGACAACCCTAAAAAATTGTCGTGTAGTAATGGGTTAACCCATTACCACACAGTGACTCTTTTTGACTCCCCACAAAACAATGGCTTTGGAACACATTGTGGAAAATGAAGAAATTGCTTGTGACAAGCAATTCCTACTTTTCCCAAAATAGTCTACGGACTATAAATCCTACGATGACCCCTGATGGCATTCTTTGTTAATGCAAAAATCAAGAAAAATGGCTTATAGATAAAGCAGAATTATTTGCGTCCACACAAAATGAAAGCAATGTAAACGAAATCAAATAAATTGAATCAGGAATGGACTGAAGCTTACCCAGGGCCTGTATTGTCATTTTTAAACATTATTTTACCATATTTATGCTAAAAAACGTTCAGGTCAATAACAAAATAAAGCACGATACTTAATGAAATTCTTATTGAACTTGAATAAAAGCTTAAGTTCTTTCATTACACACAGATAATCCAAGACATTCTTGTAAACAAAGGTAGCAATGCTAGAAATATCCTAGACTACTTCAAACAATGTTCGGAAGCATGCTTAGTGTCTCTTACAAATTCCAGGTCAGAATGAGGTCATGGGTAAATAACGTTCAAACGTGCGAAACTGGCAAAAAGCTAAGTAGATAAATGCAAAAGTCATGCACTTGATGATGCAAGCATCAAACTTGGCACCACACACATCTATAAAACCATGTAGCCAAATAAAAACCAATTAGCCATTCAAAAAGTATAGATGGCCGCCATTTTTCAAGATGGCCGCCATTGACGTATGAAAGATTCCGCTTTTACCATAAAAGCTGGTATAATTGGCCGATTTTTGTCCTTTTCACAACAAAATGAATCTTTCCAAACACGAGAAAATAGAATTTTATCATGTTTTGTGCCTAAAAATTACAAGATGGCCACTATTTTCCAAGATGGCAGCCATTGACGTGTGGAAAATATCGTTTTTACTATAAAATTTGATATGATTGGCCGCTTTCTTTTCAAACAAATGTATGTTTTTAAACACAAGATAACATAATTTTAAAATGTTCTGTGCATAAAATTACTATTTCCTATATTTTGAACAATATTTTTTGGCAAAAAATAGATAATTTATCAACCCGGGGGCAGTAATTAAATTCGTGCAGACAAAACGCAATATTTTAAACTAAGACCCTTTTAATTTCTAGTAATGGTTATGGTGAAATATTTCTCAATGGGAAGTGTTATACGTAATAACAGTTCTATGTTTCCTTTCATTTTGGTCAGAAATAATGTGATGTAAGCCTGATGCATAAATTACCTAACATCGGTCTCTTTAAATGGTAGCGTGCATAGCTCACAACTCTGATTTCTTGGAGCGTCAGCATTTACATCTGCAAAATCCCTAAACCTATAGCACCAATCTTTGCATGACTTCTTGTACCTACAACAATTGACGGAAGTTAATCCAAAACTAGACAATATGCTATGTGACTCTTAATTGCTTCCATTCCTATTTAGGAAGGCTCATTACTTCCATTTTGGGGAAAGTTATTTGACCGCACGTGTATTCTGCTTGGTAAAAAGTAGACCTTTCCAAAGCTGCGCTAGTTTGGGATTACGCATCATATAGATTTGCTGGCAGACATGATAAAAAGAGAAGAACTAGGCCCCTTGTCCTATAACCGTAAAGCTGAAACAACATAACAGCCAGTGAAAGCATTAATGACTCTCTCTTTCTTCCCCCAAAATACCTAGTGCATTTTATGTAGGGGCGTTTAGCATATTGTTTATAACCGTGAACGAAAGCTTCTCAATACCAATATCATTTAGTCTTTGAAATGCATTGGTTATTATTATAAGGACGTATCAAACATGTTACTGTAATTGCTCATGATTACAAGCCGCAATTTCCCCAAGACTGGCTACCTATAACCCTTTCTTCCCCTTTTACAATGACAATATTTTGCTGACACATCTGAACAATCTTCAGCCTGATAGGTATTGAATCAGTCCTGTTGTCATTGTCTAAACAAAATATATGCCATACTTAAGATGGAATGCATTTGTCAATCACTCTGTTTTTAATGTCTTGACCATGCTTTGACCTTTGTTTCAGCATTTAGGCTGATGTATCTGTGTACATCGGCAAACCAAATCAGTTAGCCTGTGAAGGTTTGGCACATTCGGCTGCATATTCCTAAAGCATTTGGGGGTACAAATCGACTATGTGTTTATCACAGCTGATCCATCAACTATGATAACATATATAGACTTTTGGTTTTGTATCTGCAGCTGCAATTTTGGTTCCTAGAACTGAGGCAAGCTGGAACTTAGTACTGCTGTGAAGTATTTAGTTCCAACCAAGCATAACCGGAGAATTCGAAGAAATAGCTTCCTTATGATTTGCAAGCCATAAACAAGTTCGAGAAAGACTTACAATTTTACTTTAAAATCCTAATTTGCTTTTGACCACAGGGAGTTAATTCTGGTTTACATTACTCAAAAGAAGTCAAGTAGTGACTAATATTATCTTCTGGTAAATAGTAAACAAATCAGGAAATGTGTGTTCATGGTATCTAAAATTTCCATTTAAGGCTGGTCATAGTGAAATCGATTTGCTCAGATTGAAAGAACTGAAAGACAGCTGAGTACTTTGAGTGTTCTAAAGATAAAATGCGTCTAAGATGAACAGATATCCTAGTTTGATTATCTTCCAAAAGAAACTGTAAGAGGAGTTGAGCACCCAAGAAATTGCTAACGGACAAAAGAACATACAGATGGAGGAGTAGACAGACGGACAGTTGACTAATTCCATGACATTATTCGACCATTCGGGTGTATTTAGATGAAATTGTTGAGTCTTATCTTGAGGCGCCTGTGGTACCAGGGATAAATAGAAAGATTTGTGTCATCATTTTTCATTGATTGTATTGTCGTTATAGTTATATGTACCTTTAACTCTTTCCCAAACAACACACTCTTATAATGCTTCCATTTGGAAGCTTCTGAAGCCGGCAAAACAAATCTTTATGAATACTGGAGTGTGTTTGTGTATCATATAGCCAGCATTTTCTTCTTTTGTCTCAATGTTTTCCCAAGCTCTTTCTACTAGGGACATCAAAATCATGTCTCTTTGGAAAAGAGTTTATGTACTTGTACAGACAACTTGATATCTTGACTGGTCTTGTTTCAAGCTCATGCTTCTAGAAAAAATCATTTACAAATATTATTTTACACTATATTATATGCAAGGGAGGTAATGTTGAGCATTTTTTGTCAAATATTTCCCTAAGTATGCATTAGTTCAAAATTCGAAACCGCACAAAATGCTTATGTTTGTTTTTGGAATGGAAATATAACACATTTTAGGAATTACTGGCACTTTTCAAATTTCACATCTTGCTCTTTGGTGCTAATGAGAGGTTGGATACCTTAAGAGCTATACGCCTATCAGGCTCTACAATAGCACTGCTACAACCACTAGAATGTAATTGAGTACCAATAGACTTTAGAGCAACCATTTCAATAGGAAGAGTACAAAAGATAACAACAAAATTGCATTCACCGTTCTGCTCTGACCACTGCCATTGAACCAGTTTAGCAATGATATGTTAATTAGGGCAAAATTCAACGATAGCCTATAACAAAAGTTTTGGACGAGATGCAACTTATGCGGCCATTCCTGAACAGGAACATATTGCCATTTCAAGTGCAGACGTTATGAAGTAGGATAAGCATAGCATGCTATGAGTATTGGACTCACTAGATAGCATTTGGGACAATTACTGATCTTCTAAATTGAATGGAATTTTGTTGCACCGACAACGGACTCTGTGGTAGATTTCGCTGCATTACTCAGAACCGTGGTTAAATAGAGATAGACCACGGTAGAACTCGGATTATTCCTTAGATGTACAATAAAAGTGTACACAGGACCTTACATAATGTAGAGGACACAATTAAAAATTAAGAAATGCTTATGACTGAGGCACCGTGGCAAATACAGTTGAAAAAAGACTGAAAACAATAAAGTAATGTCTCTGATGCAGTTTTCAGCAAATTTAGCACAATTAGAAGTAATAATCAGGCATGTTAAGCAGTTAAAAATGTCTTAATGACTATTTAAACGTGAAATTGCACCCATTTGACCTTTGACCTTGCTGTGACCTTAATTCGAAGTTTCAGACTGGGCATCCACCCTAGGAGGTTTTGTCATACCCCAAAGAATATTATTAGCATGGATGCCGAGCATTAACAAAGAATGCCATCAAAACTATTTTCTAGAGCTCGTACGAATTAGAGTCCGTAGACTAAAAATGTTTTCTACACAAAAAGACCAAAACATTGTCAAATTTCTTCACTTGTTGTCTACAACACCTTTGACTTGAACCAGTCTAAAATTTTTGTTGTTTGGGAATGGGTTAAAATCCAAAACCCATGTTGTGATACTCATTTGAATCATCTTGACAAGACAATTCAAATGAATATGCACACGCTAGGGTTTGATGAACAATATATGAAATATTGCATTTTGAAAAGCCGCCACACACTCTTATTTGTAGCTCTGTATTGTACTTTCTAGATTACAAAATTCTAGATCTGCACCAATTGTAAGATGCTTCAAAACAGTTAATGAAATGAATAGAATACACTGGTTGTCAGTATTTTTTTTCTTACTCAACATTTGCAAATTTAAAAGGATGATTGATGGTGTTAAAAACGGCAAAAATTGACTGTAGAATATTGTTTTAAAATAAACATGTCTGCTGTAATTTTTCCTATGTTGTAGGTGCCTATAAATGCTAGTGTGATAATATTTATACAAATAGCTGGGAGTTTAGACGTTATAGCAGAACCAAAAGCACTCTGTGAACAGGAATGTTCTGGTTTAGGTGTTAGATTACAGCCTCAATCTATATGTAAGTATCTGATGATATCATTTTAACCCATTACCACACAAAAATGCCTTTTGACTCTAAAAAAAGACAAAGCCTCAGGAAAACATTGTGGAAAATGAAGAAATTGCCTATGTTTAGCAATTTCTTCATTTTACACAATGTTTTCTATCCAAATAGACCAAAATTATAAATGCTGCTGAGGACAACATTGGTAGTGATAATGATAGCATTTGTGTAAAAAATATGTCAAGTTTTATGCAAAATGAGAAAACGCTGATCCTTGTTCTTTTGTCATGATGTTTTGAGAAGCGTTTTCTACAATGTAATGTCTTTTTCTGCTTCAATGTTTTTCTAAGCCTTTTGTTTTAAATACGTCAAAACCAGATCTTGTTGTGAAAGGGTTTAACACAATACTTTCATGCCGTTATCTGCAAATTATTGACTGCTATTTTCGTTATTATGAGTGCTTTTTTTCTAAATTACTCTATTTTTATTACATGTACATGTAAATCCTATTATCACACTTTGACGCTTTTGATACTCCTTGAGATAACAGAATTGAAAACATTGTGAAAAATGAAGAAATTGCTTGTGACAAGCAATTTATCAATTTCCCACAAAGTTTTCTTCCCCATCACACAAAAAAGTGAAATTTTGTTCATTTGAAATTGTTATCTGGAACACCTTTGATTTAGGACTAGTTTAAAATATCCGGTAACCATTAATGGTCTAATTCTTTGTTTCATATTACAGTGATAGCCCCAACCTACCTCTATACCTACAAATACATGCCTAGTAGAGAAGGAACATCTATTACAGTAGGGTTAGAAGGAAGCATAGATTTATTTTGAACTGCGCACCGCATCGTTTTTTGGTAGACTGTAGAATACCTTGTTGAGAGCTAGAGATAGTGTTGACTGATCGTCAAAATCCACTACAGTACCTGTCTACTGGCGAGGGTTTTGCAACGATTCTATACCTATGTGACAGGCTGGGTCCTCTACCCGAGTTTGGCAGCCAGCGCTATTCACAGTTACCGATACTTATAGTCCTAACTGCCCTAGGCTTTCGTGCTACTGGGACATCTCAACTTGTAATTGGAGACTTTATGTGGATTTCACAATCCACAGTTTCTCGAATGGTGAAATTGGTTTCCAGAGCTTTTGCATGGCTGACTCTTTTTATTTAAAAGTATCAATATAAATTTTCCGAGTCAAGACGAAGTCAGGAATGTCAAAAGGGCGATACAAGTAATATCCCGTATTACAACGATTTAATTCTACAGAATATGCAGAAGTATATCAAACATTTTTATTCCTTGTATTTAGGAATTTTAGTCAAACTCTAACATGGTATGTACAAAGGTCTCATGTGAGACTGATTGATGGATCAGCAAGGACTATCAGCTTGTGGGTTCGAAACCTGGCATGGTCAATATGTGGTATCTATGGTCAAGAGATGAATCATGTATCATGACCAAGATGTTCCGAGTGCGGACCATGCAGTGGAGATTTATCTTGGACTACACATGTGGCACATTTTTCCATGAACTGATTTGGCGCCATGTTGTTCTAAGCCCTTTCCCAAACGGCAAAAATTTAGGGTGATCCACTTCAAAAACTGCCTAATATGACAAATTGGAAGTTATTAAAGATAGAATTTGTGTAAAATACAGCATAGAAAATATTGAGACTAAAGGAGAAACTGCTGGTTATCAGCAGTTTCTTCTTTTGTTTCAATTTTTTTCCCAAGCATTTTTCTGTTAGGGATGTCAAAACCAGGTCTTGTAAAATGTTTGGGAAATGGTTAAATAAAGTAAAAGTCCTATTCCCAGATCAAGACTGGTATAATATTCGCCTTTCAGGACTCTTAAAGTTATTAGGTCCGTTTTAATATATGCAATAACTTTATGTCCAGAAATGTATTAACTTTTTATTTCTCTGCATTGTTTTGTTTAATTTTGTGTCACCATTTGTTTAAACTTTTATTGCTATTTGAATTTTTTTATGTTTCCTAATAAAAGATGAAATACATGTCATGTACACCAATTTTGCACAACTGTTTCCCAAATGTATTATTTTTATGAACCTGTCATACAGAGCTTTTTAACCCATTACCAGATGGCAAAATTTTAGACATATCCAAATTCAAAGATGATGGAGATAGCAATTTCATGTGAATGGAATTTTACATTTGTTACCTTTTTAGATGGCATTGTGGAAGTATTAAGAAATTGCTTATTGCTTGTCACAAGTAATTTCTCCATTTTTACAATGTTTTCCCACCTGTCGGAAAAAGTTCAAGAACCCATTTCTAGTTCTAGAACTGTTCTAGAACGTTCTAGAACATTAAATGGCACTTCTAGAACTATTCTAGAACATTAGCCCATTACCACACAGTGACTCCTTTTGACTCCTCACAAGATAATGGCTGAAAACATCGTGGAAAATGAAGAAATTGCTTGTGACAAGCAATTTCTTCATTTCTCACAATGTTTTCCATCCAAAAAGTCTTAAAAATTGAAAATTCCATTCACTTGAAATTGTCGTCTGCAGGATCTTTCAATTTGGACTGCCCTAAAATTTTGTCGTTTGGTAATGGGTTAAATAGCACTTCTAGAATGTTCTAGAACAGTTCTTGAACTTAAAAATGAATTTTTCGCAGTGGCTTAGACCTTTGTCGGGTTTGATACCCGGCCGCGGTTAATATCCTTTCTGACAAAATTGTCACCCATTAATGGGTTTCGAAATCTTTGACCTATGTGAGCGAGCAGCTGGAGGCTTGGTTAGAATGTTGAAATGGTACTGGTATGACAAACAACAGGAATCCATTGTTAGATGCTCCAGCCGCTGCGAGATGATCATAGCAGTTGAAAACGGCGTAACACTCCCCCACCGCCCACCCCCACAAGTTACCAAACCAAATCCAGACCTTTGTCTTATGCGCGTCAAAGGCGTAATTTTGTGGGAACATTAATAGTTTTACAGAAAAGAACAAACAGGTGAAAAAAAAACTAATTCCCTTTTATTAACTATTGTATAAAACAAGACTCTATTGTAAAATTGATACAGTCAGAAAATGAATATCACAGATACAGGGTTAAAGATGTGATAATAAAGAAACAAATTGTCTGTGTAAAAGCAAAACTTCGCATGTCGATTTTTGCTATTTTCAAAGTAAAATCTTGTGTGTCTGGTTAACCCTTTCCCAAACAAGATCTGGTTTTGACGTCCCTAATAGAGATGGCTTGAGGAAACATTGAGACAAAAGAAGAAACTGCTGATAAGCAGCAGTTTCTCCTTTTGCCACAATATTTTCTGTACTTCTTTCTACACAAATCCTGTCTTAATCAAAATCATATCTGTTTTGATGTCTGCAGCGTCTTACAAATTGGACCACACTAAAATTTTGTCATTTATGAAAGGGTTAAGACAATTCATGCAGGCTTTGATATATTTTTACTGATCAGAATTGATAACACATCGTTTGCATTTGTGAACAGTATGTCCAAATTTCAAGTAAAACTTTTAAGTTTGGGAAAAGTTTTTACGCTTTGTTCATTCCCCTTCAAAAATGTCCAAAAACGAGATACGAGGTTTTGCATTTACAACGACGAAATCACAGCCTGAATAATTTACCCTTTACCAAATAACGAAAAATTGGACTTTCCCGCTTTGAATGTCGCTGCAGACGTGAAAATGCTTGTCGATAAAGGCAGGATTTGTGTGAAATATTGCAAAGAAAATATTGAGGCAAAAGGAGAAAATGCTGATAATCAGCATTTTCTTCTGTTGTCTCAATATTTTCCAAAGTCTTTTGTTTTGTGGACCTCAAAACTAGGTCTTGTTTGGGAAAGGGTTAAGGCACCAGCGAGATTCGAACCGACAAATACAAAAATACAGTAATTTGAAGTTCGATATTGTCTTGTTTCCTCATGTGAATTGTGTAAACATGTGCCATGATATTGCAACCGAACTGTACAGGTATTTGAACTTATTCTGGACTCAATAAAGGATGATCTGAGTCTGGTAATGGTTTCGTAACTCTATTCTTTTCCGTCAATGTTTGGAACATGGTCTCATCATAAAGCCCGAATAGTCCACCTAAATACACAAAAATAAATTATTGCGATTTGTCATGTTATAAGGGACCGTCTATTAAGTGTGAAAGTCTTGAACCTAATCAGTCTGCAGAGGCCGACGAGCGTAGACTTTATTTCAATCCCGAAAATAGATTTGTTTCTATCTTACTTTTCATTCATGTTCGATTTGAGATAGCTAGTTGTTTAAATACCATTTTTAGCTCGACTTTTCGAAGAAAATGAGAGCTTATACTGTCACCTGTGCGTTGGCGTCGGCGTTGCAACATAGGTTAAAGTTTTTTCAAACATCAATGACTTTCATATTATCAAAGGATTCAACCCAAACTTGGAATACTTATTCACCATCACACCCTCTACCTTACTACCAGGGCCCATGACCCTGGCTCAACTATATTTGGAGTTATGTCCCCTTTTTACTAAGCAACTTAGAAAAGTCGAGCGCGCTGTCTTATGGACAGCTCTTGTTATTTATCAAAGCAAAATGTCCGTAAGAACATAAAACAAGAGAAGTGGACTTGTTGTCGACTGATATCGACTTAAATTTAGGCAAACACATTGCACGAGAAATAAAATATTCAGGTAGCTTGTGACAAAAGTCAAAAGGTGTATTATATTCTATACGTCATAAATTTGAGCCAGGATCTGGAAAAATGTCCTTTAAGGCTTTTGAGCCCAACATGGTTCCAGATCAGCCTGCGTATACACGCAGTCTGACCAGGAACCATGTTGTTCTCTAATGGGTAAACCATGGTATGTAGCAGCCATATGAGACTGGCATGGGTCCATGTCAGACTGCACCTATTCACATACTGATCTTGAAACATGAAAATCTCATATGCCATATGGGACGTTTTTCCAGATCCCGGCTCATTTATAACATTAGCCATTACACGACCGACAAAGTGACATGAAGAAAATACAAAAAACTAGAATTTTCTATTGTTCTATATATGGTTTGACACTTTCCCAAACGACAAAATTTTACGCTGATCCACTTCAAGAACTGCCACAAATGATAAAATGTTAGTTATTAAAGATATGATTCGTGTAAAATATGGCACAGAAAATATTGAGACAAAAGGAGAAACTGCTGGTTTTCAGCAGTTTCTTCTTTTGTCTCAATGCTTTCCCAAGCCTTTTCTTTTAGGGACGTCAAAACCAGGTCTTGTTTGGGAAAGGGTTAAGGGAAGGGTGAAAAGCAGAATGTTACATACCGGTGTGTAGAAAAAGTATTCTGTTGCCTTTAAACATTCCAGGATTGTTGTTTAATTCATGTACCAGACCCTTGGCAGCTTTAGCTGTGTACACAGGATCTAGCATGATACCCGTCGATGAACCAACGTTCCTCATGAAATCTGTAACTCAAAGTAATCAGTAAATTAATTCATTGTGACTGTTAACCCTCTCCCAAACAAGACTTGGTTTTTGACGTCCCTGGTGGAATAGGCTTGGGAAAACATTGAGACAAAAGAAGAAACTGCTGATGACCAGCAGTTTCTCCTCTTGTCTCAATATTTTCTATGCCGTATTTTACACAAATTCTATCTTTTATAACGTCTATTTTGTTATTTGTGGCAGTTTTTGAAGTAGATCATCCTAAATTTTTTACGTGTGGGAAAGGGTTAAAATGTTCAGCTTTATGTAGAGCTCAAGAAGCTTTTTCAGCTTGCACGTTAATAATGAAATCTGAAATTCAAATTTATCACTGATAAATCCAGTGCCATAATGAAAGATTTCACAGTGTTCTGAGGCTTTACTAGTTTTCACAGGATCCACTGTAAGAAGAGTTGATAAACAAATTTCCATAATGTGCAGTGTTCAGTGTAATTTTGAATTTGTGGTATCAAAAAATGGACATTTGCAAACCGATGTTTTAGCGACAAGTTCTGAGACTGGTCTTTATTAAAGGATCATTCAAAATGTTTCTTACAATAGAAATACAGCGAAAGAAATGCCAAGTGAGGTCAGTTAATGTAGTCTACCCCTACTGAGATTCGCGAGACGTCGGAATTATTCGGACGCGGTCGAAAACATTCGGCGGTGGAACTTTCCACCGTCGAATGTTTACGACCGCGTCCGAATATGTTCGGATACGTAACGTCGACGCTCGAAAACACCGATGTTTTATGAACTCCAAAATGGCAACATTATGGGTATTCTACCTTAAATCATGGACTTGAAAGTTTTCATAGACGGTCAATACATTTGAGCTAGGATGGCCCACATGGTATTTGAAACCAATACGGAACCAAATCAGTTTTGTATGTGCGCAGTCTAATCAAGATCCATATTGTTCTCCAAAAGCTTGTTCTTGACATGTAACAAACTGTTAGATATCAGAATGAATCCTGAGATCAGACTGCACTACGGCAAAACTTGTTCTATAATTATAGTCGAATGAAATGCTATAAATGCCACAGGGTATCGAACCCTGCCTTAATATGCCTAATACGACATATTAACACAGTGGTGTTTGTGCATCATGGGATGGATAACAACTACGGACAAAATACTCTCGATTCTGGTCAAATATTTTGCAATAACTGTTCTTATTTATCAGTCGATTTCAAGCGGTTTGTTGCATGTATCTCGCCTTACTTAGCTCGTTCCTAAGATGTATGACTCATTTGAATACACCTCATACTTTTCCCAAAGATTGATCCCAACCGACTAGAAAAACGATCAAAGTGTTTTGTCGTTTTTCTGGTCGGTTGGGATCAATTTTTGCAAAATGTACAAGCATGTAACTTATACATCAGAGAAAAGAGCTCTGTATGGCGGGGTACATGAAACAAACTGTTCGAAAATTGACGCAGAAATAGGAAAGTTATTGCAAAATGACTTACCTGAAGCGAGGCAAATTTGTCCGTAGATTTACACACCCCATCATTCACAATCTCCACCGTGTAAGGTAGTGAGTAAGGTTTGTTTTTATCCACTGCGATTAAAGCCAATTTTTTCTCAAAATGTAGACTGTTTTCATACCTACATCATCCTGCGTATAAACACCATAGCCCTGTCCAACATGACTATCGACGATGTTCAAAATATCATCAGATTGTACCGTCAAGCCACAGTCTTTTAACAACAGATTTATACGTCCATGGAGGTATTTAGCGCTGCATGACACGGATATTCCATGTACTCTGAAAATTACTGCAAACGTGATCAACAATACATCGCCGCTTTCCAACAAAAAACCCGTAACTGCAGTTTTTGTTAAGCTGCAGTTACGAGGTTTTTGTTGAAAAGTCGCTTTATTCACAGCCTTATTCATAAAAAACACTTTGGCTAAACCTCAATTACATAACAAGCACTCAGATTGGACGATACGTATGGCTCCGCAAATAGAATTGATTTTCATGTAGGCTTATTTCAAAGGTGAACTGTGACATAGACTGGCTAGTGAATAACACCCATATTGAAAACTGAGAGAGAATGCATTAAAAATCGAAGAATGCTGCAACTTCCAGGCCTACACGATGTACAGAGTGTCCCAATAAAAACGGAACCCATTTTTGAAAGTGAATTGCTCATGTATCAAGAAATACATCTCCACTAAATTTAGATAAGCAATAGAAACGACATTTCTCTATTAGCAATTAAAATTTGGTTGAAAATATTGGCAATCAAATGAATGCACCCAGAAAACCATTTTAAGACGATATCGATGTTCCGTTTTGCAGCGCGCACCTACACTCATTAAATATACTGAAAGGCAAAAGTAACTTTACACCTGCCTTTCATTTGATTTGTCAAACCCTAATCACAGTTTGTGAAATTAATTGTGTTTTACATATACATATGCCATTTTACAAGAACAATGTGGAATGCAAGAGAGTGTTCAGCCTTTCTTGACGCTGGTGTTACCACTACATTAATAAAGGGGTCAAATTGAAAAATCCTGGTAAAGTTTTATTAACACCTTTTAAAATAAAAGGGTCGCATTTTATGCTAAATTTTATCTATTGTCAGTATTTCTTTGTCGTATCTGTATTATTGACTGCATAAAAGTACTTGCGTATAGATAAGGTCAGCCGTCTGATCTTGAGCTGTTCAATTCTTAAACAATCGCCCCGTAGCACACTCTCTATTTCGTGCAATTTCTTGTGTCCACACGTCTTCTAACGCCTATGACACTAACATTTATTTTTTTCTCGCCAGAAAAGTGGGGCTAACTCCACTCTGCGTGTGTTCAAACTGCTACATAAGGCGAAATAAGGACGTTTTTGACGTTGACGTCATGTTACTGTATAACTCAAGGAGTCTGGCTACCGGACGCCTAGCACTAAAATCAATGTTTCAAATTCGACATCGAACAATTCTACGGCTCAACTAGCGATTTCATGCGTCCATGCTGCAGCTTCCGGTATAAACGTAACGTCACGTCACGTTAATGCTAAACACGAATTTATTGGTCTTGGTTATGGATACTCTCATTTTTTGACCCCCTAAGTGTTGAAATGCGTTCAAGAAGTCAACAACTGATTAGAGGGTGCAGTTCATTAGCATAGAAACATAAAATTTCATCCTGGCTATCTCATCATGCTTAACGTCCTGTTTTTGTCGGCGTCGGATTGCTTACCTTTGCCTGGTAACTGGAATACAACTCTGGCATTTTGTGTGGCAACCAACAAAGATCAAACATGCAAAAAATAATGTCAATATTTACATCACCACTGTGTGGGTGGGGTATTTTGGTAATTTCAACGATATGCACATGCAGATTGCAGTAACGTCTATGAAACGGATGTGTTCATTTAGAATGTCAAAAAATGACCGTGAAAACATATGGTCGTGAAAATATCATAAATTTGCTTTGAAATTAAGAAACTAGAATTATTCTAAAACTGTAAAGTTACTTTTGCCTTTGAGTATACAATTGTTTAATATATTCAATGCAATACAAGAGTGATTTTGAAACATTTTACTTACAATAGTGCATATTCATTTAATCTTTTCTGCTAATAAATAAACTGTTAGAGCTGCGATGTAACCAAAACAAAAATGAATACAAATATATATCAAAGTGTATAACAGATTCATAATACTTGTAATCATATGCACTTACAATGTATTTTATTACTGACCAATATGCCGGTCAGCGCTCAAATGACAAGTACTTTAAAATTATTTCAAACAGCAACCATATGGACTCAATTTGCACATACGGCACTTTTATAGCGGACGAGAATTGACCTGGCAGAGCATTCCATTCGATTAGCATTGGCTGCTCTGCCAGGTCAATTCTCGTCCGCTATATAGTGGTCCCAGTTCTTTATAAACAAACTTTGGACCTATACAACATGTTGTTATAGAAACGCACGCCCAAACCATCTCGTCAATATTACATAAAATTACTGATTGTCATCGATATGATTTCGTTTTGACCAGTATAACTTATACTTAGTAAATGAGTATGGTTTTTATTGTCTGGCGTGAATCAGAATATCGTGGGAGCACTATATATATTAAGTTTTGAGAAAATTGGCACGTACAAGTACAGCGGTAAAGAATTCAACAGATGGCCGTCGGTGCGCTTTTACGAACAAATAAGACGCAAAAATCGATTTCGTATTCAAACGGTTTTTTAGTGTCTTTATTAATTTGCATATAACTTTTGAACCAATTCATATTTGAAGTGAAATTTAGAACACATATGCAAAAGTAATGTATCTTAAGTACGGCGACTTCAAAAATAAAATTTTTCGCTTACGCTTTAAAATATTTGACTTTAAAATAGGGTTCCGTTTTTTTTTGGGACACTCTGTACAACCCGCGTGCCTGGTGGCGTCAAGAATCGGTCTAGGGTGGAGGAAACGATTTCGATTACGTTGAATGCGTGACAAATTGACAATGAGTTGACGTGCATGCCACAAAGGGAAATACCTAGGCAGTCGCGTTATTTAAGAGAGGGCAATACTTGTAATGTGGATTGAATTTATATTTCAGTGGAATCACGCGACCCCCCAATTTCTTATTTTTTATTGTCAAATGAATGCCAGTAGTTTAAAAATATTCAACAACAGCGGCATTCGTCTATGGGCTATAATAATACGATAAACGTAAGGAAAGTTATTGGTAAATGTCTCCACCCCAGATCGGTTTTTGATGCCGGAAGTCACACGGGTTGTACATGTACACCGTATATGTAAAATTCATGGTCTTAGAAATAGAAATGTAAGTATTATCATTTATCCCTCTGCCATTTCTTCGCCTTGAAAATTGTGATTAAATCGCTTACTTAAGTTTTGAGCCAGTTAACATGTTTGCGATGGCAAGGCCGGCTGCAGTCGCTCCAGAACCGCTGGCACATACAAGATCATCAAAATTTGTCAAAACACCCTTAAAAATTGAACAAATCATATCAACACCATTTAAAATCAAACAAAATATGTCAAATAAGCATGGCTCTGCAATGTGATAATTTTTTTCCAAACGACAATTGAATCACGGCGGGGAATCTCGTGGTACAACAGCAACAGCAGCAATAGGAGAAAATCTTCATTAATTCTCTTAGATCTAGTACGTGACCGATTTGAATTTTGTTCAAAGCAGATAAGCTTGAAACACAGTTGGTTTTCTGGATGTGGTACATGTAGAGCTATCAAAAAATCCTAAATCAAATTTTTTTTAAGTAAGAGCACAGCAAAAATGTCCACAGACAACTGGATATACAGACAGACATGTATGATGAAACGAAGCTCAAATTCTATAAAAATATGAACATTGATAAGGCTTAGGCGAAAATAAAACACAAAAAACACATTTTAGAACATAGACCTCAATCACTTATTCGTCAAATAATCCAATTATTCGATTCCCTTAATTTGGACAAGTATAGTCCAGTCACGATATTATGGCACATGTTTACAAATTTTACTTTTATAAACATTGAAAAAACGTTCAAAATTTCAATTATAGTTTTACATGTGTTTGTTCGAATCTTGGAGGTGTGAGACTCCTGCAAGATTAAAATATCACATGCAAATACAATAGTTTGGAGTTCTACATTGGGCTGTACATAAACTTACATACAAGTATATTTATAAAATAGATAAATGAACATGAGCTATAATATCATGAAGGGACTAATACGGACAGGTTACCTGTTCCATTAGTTCAGAAAATAGAGAAATGTCACCAAACATTCCAGTTAGTCCCCAACCACCGAGTGGTATCTGATAACTCTTCTGTCCACAAGTTTCCCTGTAACAAATCACACCCATATGAGCTATACAATTCTTTGAGACAACAAGAAAAAGGATAACACCAAAATGATTATAGTTTCATACTTATATACATGCATGGAAACGTACATTATTGGTATAGGGATAAAATGCTACTTTTTACAATTTATGAATCAGTTCGTTTGGCAAGTATGTAAAATGGACGTGTTTTAAAACCGTGGGCATTTGAAGGTTATTTTACCGTTCATAATGCTCTCGAGAAACTTCACACGTTCTGAGATATTTATTTAGTATAAAGGTAGGCCTACATGTACGTATGTCATAGGCCTACTTTATTTTTGCTGCGAGCTCGTCCATCGAGACAGATAGTTCCGTCCTATATTCACTAGACATGCTCCCTTTCTTAGGTTTTATGTATATCTTTGATCCACACAGTCTGTGTAATAACAAATTTCCATAACAGTCTAGAACTTCAGCTGTCTGCAAAAAAGAGAAAAATACTAAATAAAATACGAATAGGCTATAATACATACACAATTCAGCCTTATAATTTTCAACGCAAAGAAAAGTTGAACATTGTTGGGAGAATTACAAGTTTGCATGCTCTTGCAAGACAGTTTTATTTTAGTGTCTGAGTTAGATATCTGTATACGAACACGTGATGCACGCGCGGATTCAGAGGGGGGAGGGGGTAAGGGGGTCATGACCCCCCCCCCCGGAATTTGGCGAAAAAAGGGGTTATCAAAAAGATTACTGGTTATGTCCCAAATAAACTGCGTTATTTGTCCCTGTGTGTCAGGACAAACCGTTGTTATATTTAGTCCTTCATGGTATGACCCCCCTTGAAATTTGGCAAATAAAAGGGGGTTAAACATCGGAAGAACCCCCTTCTGGGAAAATACCTGGATCCGCGCTTGTGATGTACATACTTGCATAGCCTACTTTGTTATTGATGTAACAAATTGTGTTTTAGTTTTCACATTTAAACTGAAAACGGTGTTCAAGCTTTTTTAAGCATTAAATCGCTTGCTACGTAAGCCTAATTATTTCAATTTATTTGGTAGAAATGTCACTTCTAGTGTCGCTTTTGCCATATTCGTTAAAGGGGCACATGCTAGGTTATTCAGGGATCAGAACAACATTCAATTGGGACAGTCAGAGTTTGCATTGTTGTGAAGTGCATTTCATTATCAAGGACTAAAAAGAAAGGAATATTAGCCATGATACCAAGGTTTTCACTATCTATTACGGTCCGATTTCCTATGAAGGTTTCTATAAACATAAGATCAAGTATATACAGATTTGATCTAGAAGGACCAAATGAACATCATCTAAAATTTCCTTGGACAGAAATAATCCAGCTACAGTTTGCAGGTTGACCAAGATATTTTTACCTCTAACAACCTAGCATGGGTCCCTTTAGAGGAAATTGTGCTTGGTTGTCGAAAATACAAATGGCACAAAAATTACAAACCAGAAATGAATTTACAAACCTGAAGGGGTAGATAATTTATGTTCAGCGATGGCATGCATCCAGCTCTAATATTATGTATACAAACCCGAGTCAATGAATAAAGTGCGCTCCATTTTTATTGTCCTTGTTTTTGTTTTTTTAACGGTTACGTGTGGCCAACCTTCAAACAGC
This sequence comes from Fragum sueziense, assembly GCA_963680895.1. Lineage (NCBI taxonomy): Eukaryota > Metazoa > Mollusca > Bivalvia > Cardiida > Cardiidae > Fragum > Fragum sueziense. The sequence goes on along the minus strand of OY804598.1, from coordinate 18,662,050 downwards.
TATTAGGCCTACGTCAGAGGTACGTCATCTGTGCTCAGCGAGATTCAACATACCGTACAACCGGCTGCGTCGAAGACAAACAAGAGTCAGCGATGACAGATTCGGCACCTGATGTCAGATGCACGGTAGGTCAAATTAATTTACTTTTATAAATAAACGAAACGATCGATGGTATTCTATAGTTGATAAATACGCATGTAAGTGTTCAGTGCTTCTACAAAATAAACCTTTCTTCGCATCCCTTGCAAATAAGGTCACAGCCATTAATTATTTCTGAGGTTCCTTACAAAAAGTTACGAAATTTGACTTCATGCTCGTATATTTCGCATAACCTCTCAATATGTGCCAGTTGAACTTGTACACGAACAAAGCTTAATCATTCAACAATATATCTTCCAAATTTGAAGCCGTATTTCCAAACAATCGCTGACTCTCGTCTGTCTTCGACGCTGCCAGTTGTACGATGTGTTCAATGGAATTACCACGGGTGTGTGTCTCGTTGACCTTGTCTCGTTTTGAAGTAAAATAGAATCTGTAAACACGCTTGTTAAGGAGTGATCTATACAGCAAACTTAAGATGGTTATTCGCCGTGATTGAGGTTTTATACATTGCAAATTGTTTTTCCATGTAGAAATATGAGTTCCCGAATAGTTCGGAAGCATTAAAAATCTAGCATGAGCCCCTTTAACAGAAACTTCCATTGAAGCCAGCGAAACAAAGCTGCTTAATACAGACGGACTTGGTAATGACTGTAGAGTACTCTCCTCAAAAGTTATAAGCGACCGCTTTTCAAACTTATCTTATTAGAAAATGGCTGAACCCAAAGAACTGAAAACATTGTTGTTGAAAGACATTTAAAAAATCAAGCAAATATAATTAAATAAAGAATCTATATGTAATATAGAAGAAATATTTCAAAACTAGTAGAATATGCTTAACCTTACCTTTGTTTTCGGATACATAATAAAATGGGGTACGAGACCTAGCCGCCGTGCACTAACAGCCACCCCTCGACAATGGTTGGATCTAACACTGCCGCCGGTTATCACGTGTTTACAGTTCTGTAGCAGGGCATCCGCCATCTGAAACTCTAGCTTCCTAACCTGGAACAGTCCACTTCGAGGGATAAGGAATTATGAACGAAATACGTATGAAATACCAACAGTTTCACACTACTCCGGTCATTTCATGTTGTATGTTGTATTTTACACAACATATCACTGCTTGCCTTCCAGAATCTAGTAAATATGGCTTTAAGCAAAATGTATCAACAACATTTATAGGCTGTACACTTAAAGACACTTCCAACGCAACACTTACATATTTTAACATAATTAACTAAATAATATAGGGTTAATTCACGTTTTTTCGGTCGTTAACATTCTCAGAGGCCCAAAAAATGAGACCGGAGGTCGAAGGCGATAACCCATTTTGTGGGCCTCTGAGAATGTTAACGACCGAAAAAAACGTGAATTGACGCTATTATTGCATAAAATATGAAGAATTTGCAAAGAAATGTAATAAAATAAGACGAATAACTAAAAAACTTTGTGAAAATTTAGCCACATTTACACCGACAGATACGAGAGTTTTCCGGCATTCGACTCGACATATATCGAGTAAGTATGATATCCACTAGACGGGCCGTTAGATTTTCATCGTGTAGCTATGTAGTCAAGTGTCATCGCATTTTTACTGACATAATCTTCATTTGGGCTGGCGAAATCGTAACAATATTCGACTTAGTTTTCTTTTGGAAACATACTCTGGATATTCTAACGTTCATTTCAGTGCGAGTAATAAATTAAAAGGTCGGAATTTCCGAGGTAGATCTCTGGACCATCTGATTCGTTTCAGACATTCGTTCATTTCAATAAAAAAAGTTGTAGGAAAATTTGCAGTAACTAAAAGAAGAACAAGAAACACACAGGCTTACCACCACGTTTGACCTAGACCACAACCACTCAATTCTAATTTCTATCCTTTCATGTCCACGAAATCCACTTTTAGTTTAAAATCTGTCAGCTGCCCGTTTGTTTACTTTTTGATTCCAAGAATTAAACCTACGTCACTATATTACGTCATCAGATATGGTTACACTGGGAGACCTAGTTTATTGGGGTGTAAACTGGAAATGGGGTCTTGCAAGAATTTACAACGCGGAAAAGGGAAATGACAAACTTTCGGCTTTATTTTCAATTTTCTGAAGCACTCACAACAAATCCCCGATCGAGGATATTTGAGTGCAAAACCGGTCCGATATCGCACGTGAATCTGCCGATTAATGCACGATTTCTCTGGATATACGCCCTGTTTCTGCTCGTTAAACAATGCCAATAACAGACTGAAAACACACATTTTAGGCAATAATGCAGTATATTTTATGAGATTTTCAGCAAATATGAATCAACTACTTTTACACGTTTTCCGTAAATTTCATCAAAATCGATTGATCCGAACATAAAAAAACATTTAGGTTTTTCACTGAGACTCAAATATGAAAAGTCACAAAACCTCAGGCAATTGCAGAATTCAATAGCATCAAACCAGCGTCACCAAACCATGCTTATATCTCGCACCACTGCTTTATAAGATTTGATACCATGCGAAGCGATACTAACATTCATTTGTACCAATTTTATTTTAGAAATAATGTTTTGTATGTGTCAGTATTGCACAAAATCATCGAATTTGTTACCAGACATTAGTTTTTCGCCTTTTTGCCCTAAGAAATTTTCAACAACTGGAACAGGAACTTAACAGGGTCGAGTTAAGAATTATCCCACAAAGATTCGTCATTAATTATGCTTTATCAATGAGAAGGTGGTGTTTTCGTGTCATTTAGGTCCATGAAGGACACACAGAATGCCAGCGGAATGTCATAAACTTTAATGTTGTTACATGAATAACATGAATTTACGTTATCAGCTCGCACAGCTTTTTTGCGACTTTTTGTTTTCTAGTCATATTATATGAACTGCAAATTTAATCATTTCTACTCAATGTTTCTTTATGAAAATCACAGATATCATGCAATAGTGAATGAAGAAAATTTGTTGAAAATTTGATGAAAAATGGTTCATTAAATTTTAAGTTATTACCAAAAAGGTAAGTGTTGCGTTAGAAGTGTCTTTAAGTGTATACCTTATGCAATTGGTTATACTTTACTGTTTCCCTTTTCTAAATATGTGGAGTCAAATCTACGTAAAGTTATACTGGCCATACACAAAATATGGCTCTTGGTATTTCCCTCGGTTCGGAGCAAATACATACCCGTTATGCTAGTACATAGGGAACAACATAGATCTTGGTCATACATACAACGTACATACAACTTTACCTTACTGCCCGTTAATGTACTACCAGTCATATCATCTCGCTTGATGGAGACAGAAACACACTCTGGTATTCCCGGTATATCCCAGGCGTGTATCGGAGTGTTCACGTGTGCTAGCTGAAACAGACGAGTATGGAATTATTATACATTTCTCGGGATCTGAAAAAGATTCCTTTTTCCGTTTAAGGTAGTCCGAAAACAACCGAATTCAAATCGGCCAAGTTTTAACTACAAACCGAATTCAAATCGGCCAAGTTTTCACAAAGTTATTGAAGAATTTCTGAAATTGTCGCATCACGTGATTATCCACCGTGATGTAATTTATGATAAAAAAGAATCGTGCCACGCCATGTCGAGTGAAATCAGCAAACTTACTTGGACCTTTACTGTCGGGATATTCTTTATCGTTTTAGCCCACTCTGGTGCAGTATACGGTTCCAACAAATTCGACATGCTTACTCTTGCACTGAAATATATGTAGTTTAGTAGAAAATGTCATAATCTGATTGCTGATATTCGAAATGGTGAATAAAATATTTCATTGAAAATGTAAGAAAAATGCATTCACACGGAGTATTGTTATGAAAATATGCCATGTAACAAAACATGTGATTACCGTACTTGATGATTTTACTACTAACGGTTGTTAATCACATGATTCAGAATTTCAGAAAAATCTTCTATATTTTTCTTAATACATATACTTGGCCAATCTGAATTCGGTATAAAGCAGAGAAGGTGGGGGAGGGGGGGGGGGAAATGCCATGAATTAGCTGGACGTGATGGATTTTTGAAAAATCAACTAACAAAAAAGTTATGGAAGATCAACCATGATTTTGGTTGATCTTAAATAACTATTTTATCAGATGATTTAAAACAATCCACCATGACCATCTAATGTGTGACGTCTGTTCACCTTCTCTGCTTCAAACCGAATTCATATTGGCCAAGTACATGATTGTAAAATATTGAAGATTTTCTGAAATTGTTGTATGGCGTGATTATACACCGTGTACTATGGACCGGAGGTAATGACAGATTATCAGTTTAACATATTTAACATTCGTACTTACCTGAAAAAAAGTTAACCAAAGTCCATGAAAACTAGAAAATCATAAAAATGAGTGAAACGATTTTTCATGGTCTATCACATTTTTACGATTCAATAAGTCACTAAAGTTAGTGTATGATGTTTATTTACAAAGAGTAAGTTATGATAAACTTTAAAGCGATTCAATTCGTTTTACTTACATACATGATACGGTACGGAAATCATATTGACAGGACCAATGGCTCTGCAAAGGAAATCTTTTGTGGGAATAGAACGGCCACGTAAACTTTCTTCTTGGTTGTCCAAGTATGTTCTTTCGATAACCATGCACAGAACGGGGATTTTTTTTGCTCTGCTACAAATATCTATATGGCTTCAAAGCAAAAGGGATGGCACGTGATAATTAATTTCGTAAATTGACCCCACTGCGAGCCAGCCCTTAGTCACAGATCCGCCATTTAAAACTCGTCGCACTAAACACGGTGGATAATTACGTGATACAAAAATTTCTAAATATTTCAGTGTAACGCTACTTTTCAACAAAAACCTCGTAGTTGCAGCTTCCGATAAGATGCTTTTGCGAATTTTTTGTTGAAAAGCGACGAATTCAACGCCCACGAATGAAATGGTCACAGTTGTATTACCGTGCCATACACGAAACAATATCTACCAATAGATGTCGCCACCCGTCGATTATCATCTATCTATGGTGGGCATTCTGGGTTAACTACTTTCAAGATGTCAGCGTCCATAAAGTGCATGCACGTGGTACTTCCTGTCACGCGGCACATTTGCTTCACATGCTTGTATAAAGTAAAATGAATAATCCGATTTGAATTAATTATTTTATTCGATAAAATTGAGACGAAAATCAAACTTTATTTTGCTGCAAATGTTGTTTTTATTTCAATTTTCTGCTTGCTACTTTTTGGCGACAGGATTTTGGAGTTATGCGCACCGCGTAGTGATTTATCCAAAAATGGATAAAGTGATGCGTCAAATTAGTCAGCCCGAAAATAAAAAAAATGACTGGAAATTGTAGACTGGCTACTTAGTCAATGATACACGAAATATATAGCATCAGGGGCGGTAACCGGTCTACGGTTATGAACAATATCCACGGCAGTGATCTCCCCTACCAAAATCAGGACCCGGTTTCTCGAAAAAACTTACGTACGTTTTTCATGTTCAAATCTGAGCACCGTGCTCAAATCGCACGAAATCCACGTGAACTTCAATCGAATACCCTTCAACGTTGGAAAGTATCCCTTTGAAGTTGAGCATGATCTCATGAGAATAATACTTAAGTTTTTTTGAGAAATCGGGGCCTCAGATCTCTGTCATCACAAGATTTTGACAAAAATAAAAATAATTTCAAAAACATTTGTTTTATGAAAATAGTTTTAACGTCGCACCCATAGGCTACGTTGCAGCTCGTCCGATTTGGTGATTGGATTCTATATGACATACGCTTATAAATTCAATATAATAGTCCGTCGGATGAAATCAAATAAGGGGGCTATTTAAGGAGTTCGCTGCACCCCCCCTAGGTACCAAGGTTGTTATATACCATTTTAAAGCTTAAAATATGCTGGATACGATGCACAATGTTGTCAAGTTGTAAACCTGTGCAGGTCGCGTGTAAACACACAAATATGTGGGTGGGGTAAGATAACATTTAAATTATTTGAAATACATTTGTAAAATAAAAGTCGTTTAAAACCCAAACACTTGAAATGCACCCACTCGAATTCATACAATAGTTATTGAATAAACCAGAAGAGACATACAAAACATATTTCATCCTATTATACGTAGAAGTAAGGCTCAGATATTTGGTCAATTTGCATATGGTGGGTGGGGTAACTTTGACACAGTGAAACACTTGGTCACAAAAACAAATTATCGCATTATTGTTCCATGAAACGTTGTACAACCGTTTTTAGATTAAATACAACTTATTTGGATCTTAGTAAAACACGTTTACCAAAAATCTAATCATATATTCACAAGAAACGGTTCTATGCTTATCTTGAAATTACCCCCTATTTCCCAGTAAATTACAACATCGTCCGTCAAATGGTTTCAAATAAGGCGGATTTGTATGGAGATCGCTGCACCCCTAATCCCCGATGTACCAAGACTGTTATATACCGTTTTAAAGCTTGAAATATGTTGGATACAATGTACGATGCTGTCAAGTTGTAAACCCGTGCAGGTCCCGTGTAAGCAAATACATATGTGGGTGGGGTAAGATGATAAATAATATATTTGAAATACATTTGTCATATAAAAATCGTTTTAAACCCAACAACTTAGGAATGTATCCATTCAAATTCATAAAATTATTATGAGATAAAGCAGAAGAGACATACAAAACACATTTCAACCGATTATACGAGGTTATAAAGCTCAGATATCTCGTCAAATTGCATATGGTGGGTGGGGGTAATTTATACACAGTAAAACACTTAGCCACACGAACAAATAATCGCTTTATTGTTCCGTGAAACGTTTGTTCAAGCGTTTTTAATTTGAAAACAACTTATTTGGATCTTAGTTAAACATCTACACCAAATACTTAATCAGTTATAAACAATATATAGTTCTAGGCTTTTATTGAAAGTGCCTCCTACTTCCCTGATACTACAACAACGTCGTCAAATGATTTCAAATAAGGGGGGTGGGGTTAAGGAGATCTCTGCACCCCTAACCCCATATGCACCAAGGTTGTTATATACCATTTTAAAGCTTGGAATATGCTGAATACAGTATACGATGTTGTCAAGTTGTAAACCTGTGCAGATCCCGTATAAACAAATACATATATGGGTGGGATAAAATAACATAAATTATTTGAAATATATTTGTCAAATCAAAATTGTCTTAAACTCAACCACTTAGGAATTAGCACATTCGAATTCATAAAATCATCATTGATATATCCTGAAGGGATATACACAAAACGTTTCAATTGATTGTAGGCAGAAATAATGCTCAGATATTTCGTAAAAAATGCGTATGGCGGGGGTGTTTTATACATAGTGATATACGTAGCCACACAAACAAATTATCGCAGTTCTGTGAAACGTCAGTCCAACCGTTTACAGATGAAATACAAACTTATTTGGATCTTAGTCATCCACCTTCACCCAATATCTTATCAGATATATACAAGACAAGAGTTGCAGACTGCGCTTGAAAATATCCCACCCACTCGCTATTACTTACAACATAGTCTTTTAGTTAATATCTCGCAAGGCGACTATTACGGGAGTTGCTAATTCCGACCTTGATGTACCCATGCTGTTATATACCATTTTAAAGCTTGAAATAGGCTGGATACGATGCACAATGTTGTCAAGTTGTAAACATGTGGAGGTCCCGTGTAAGCATACAAATATATGGGTGGGGTAAGATAACTTTTTTTTGAAAGAACAATTGTCAAATATAGATCGTCTTAAACCCACAAGAAATGTCCCCACTCTTCAAATGCATGAAATTATTATTTAAATGGCCAGAGGTGATATACAAAACACATTTCAATCGGTTATACGCAGAAATAGTTCCAGAAAATTAGTCAATTTGCATAAGGTTGGTGTGTGGGTGTTGTTGTGTGTGTGGGGGGGGGGCGGTAATTCATACACATTTAAATACTTAACAACACAAACAAATATTCCTTTTATTATTCCGTGAAACGTTTGTACACCATTTATAGATTAAATACAAATTATTTGGAGATTAGTTCAACATCTTCACCCAATTGAACATATATAAAAAAGACATAATAGTTCTAAGCTGCTCTCATATGTTCGATATTTACCTCTAACTTACAATAATCTCTGCTGTAACTATCCATAGTCATATAGCAAAATACCTATTGTATGGACAGTTCTTCTGAGCAAGAACATCTTTTGAAAATATTTTAGCATTTTTAAAAAAGATATAATGATTTGTAAATGAAAAATATTTTACTGTAGCATCATTGGACAACACACTAATAACATGATGGCGTCCAAGATGACGACCAACAGCAGATTTACACATGGAATAGGCGCATACAACAATCGTTTTGTTTATAAATTGATGTGGAAAAGTAATACATATAATTCTAAGGACAGCAAAGATTCATAAAAGGATGTATATGTCAACTTGAAATCGATAATATAGTCCGGTAATGATTAATACGGGGACGTATTTCATTTGAAACTTTTGGGAGTAAAAGACTTCCACGGGCTCTTTTAGATAATGATTTTGTTGGGTTCATGTTTCACATTATTTTGTTCATTTCTTGATATTTTTCTATTTTTATTAATCAATTAAAATGGGAAACGAGGGACACAATTCAGCTATTTTGATCATCAGGGCTTGCAATTTAATTCTTCTATTTGCACTTCCGGATAAATCAGACCATTGTATCAAGAATTAACTGTCCTCAAAAATTGATTAAAGGCTTTTTTGTCTTAGCTTACACCTATATGTTATGTTTTTACCCAACTTTGGAGACTTACACATTACAATCAGTTTAATAGCTGTTACATGGTTGATGTCCATGGTTATCATAATCACTACAGTCATCACGATTGTAAGCTGTCATTGTGCGATTATGTGCACCGGTAGCACCGGTAGCACATATGTGGTGTGAATCACCACAAAAAGAATCTCTGCAATATTTTTTCTGATCACAATCTAATCGTTATTATCCAATTATTGTGTGAAAATTCCCAATGAACACCCAGATTTCCCCAAGATAAGGCATAATCTTCATTTGCAAACCTTTTGAATACAGTTTTGATGAATGTTCTTAAACAAGAGAATTTACAAGTGTATTTTACATACATACAGTCTAATTGATAGCTGTCATACATTTTTAGTTTTTCCAAATTTACGACAAAACGTCGCTATTTGCCCAATTCCACCGGCCCAGGGCCAAAACAGAAATTTGGAACAAGACCTCAGGACACTGACATCACCTTTTTTATTTAATAGAAGTTAATATAGTTAATTTTTCCAATTTTTCAGGTCGAATATTGAAGAAAAATTCATTTAGATGAAATCCTGGATCCGCCGTAGCCTTTTTCTTGGTGTCATCGATTGAAATGTATTTAGTAGATCTCTTCAGGTAATTTCAATTATAATTCCATTTGAATGAGCACATTTCTAGAATGGTGGGTTAAAGACGATATGTATTTGACAAATGCATTTGAAAAAATGTTTATCTTACCCCACCCACATATTTATGTGTTTACACGGGACCTCCACAGGTTTACAACTTAACGACATCGTGCATTGTATCCAGCATATCTCAGGCTTTAAAGTGATATGTAACAGATTTGGTAAATTGTGGTCGGATGCAGCAACTCCTTCAATAGCCCACATGAGTGATATCATCTAAATGACTATATTGTAAGTTACAGGGGGCATTTTCAAATACAGTCTAAAACCCTGTCTTGTATGTATCTGTTAAGATATTGGGTGAAGGCGTTTTACTAAGATCCAAAAAAGTTTATATTTAATCTATAAACGGTTGGACTGACGTTTCACAGAACAATAATGATATTATTTGTTTGCGTGGCTACGTATATTACTGTGTATAAAACACCCCACCCGCCATGAGCAATTCTACGAAATGTATAAGCATTATGTCTGCCTATAATAAATTGAAACGTTTTCTGTATATCCCTTCAGGTTTATTCAATATTAAAATCATGAATTCGAATTTGCTAAGCCCTAAGTTGTTGAGTTTACGACAATTTCAATTTGACAAATGTATTTCATATAATTTGTTTCTTATCTTACCCCATCCACTTAACTATGAGTTTACACGGGACCTACACAGGTTTACAACTTGACAACATCGTGCATTGTATCCAGCATTTTCCAAGCTTTAAACTGGTATATAACAGCCTTGGTACATCAGGGGTTAGGGGTGCAGATATCTCCTTAAAACCCCCTTATTAAAATCATTTAACGGACGATGTTGTAATTTACAGGGGAATTGGATCGCTTTCAAGATAAACCTAGAACTGTATCTTGTTTATATCTGATACGATATTTAGTAAAGATTGTTTACTAAGATCCAAATAAGTTGTATTCAATCTAAAGACGACTGTACAAATGTTTCACGGAACAATAGAGCGATTATTTGGTTGTGTGACCAAGTGTTTTACTGTGTTTAAATTACCCCACCCATCATATGCAATTAGACGGGATATCTGAGTCTTATTACCTCGTATAATCGGTTGAAATGTGTTTTGCATGTCTCTTTTGCTTTATTCTATAATAATTTTATAAATTTGAATGAGTATATTCCTAAGTTGTTGGGTTTAAAACGATTTTTATATGACAAATGTATTTCAAATATATTATATATCATCTTACCCCACCCACATATGTATTTGTTTACACGGGAGCTGCACATGTTTACAACTTGACAACATCGTACATTGTATTCAGCATATTTCAAGCTTTAAATTGGTATATAACATCCTTGGTACATCGGGGATTAGGGGTGCAGCGATCTCCATACAAATCCGCCTTATTTAAAACCATTTGACGGACGATGTTGTAATTTGTGCGTTTCCACGGGTTCTGCACAGGTTTACAACTTGACAACATTGTGCATCGTATCCAGCATATTTCAAGCTTTAAAATGGTATATAACAACCTTGGTACCTAGGGGGGTGCAGCGAAATCATTTTTTACCTGGGTCATCAGACGGACTATAATTGTGTATGCATTGATTCGAACCCTTCGGGTATAAGACACATGCATGATTCGGACCACTACATTAAATTAGACTACAGTAGATTGTGGTTCTATATTGTGTTGTTGACACATTCTTTTATCTATGAGTCGCACTAGAGAACGAGCACGGACAAACAACATTATTTCATGAGTGTTGTTATAAAATCTCGTAACTACGGCTTGAAACAAGAGATTTTATAACAACACCGACGGTTTATCAATACATAACGGTAAACCCATTCTATTTTTAGCACAAAATTCATCGCCATTCATCGTGACGGGACTACAGATCGGCACATGTAAACATAATACGGCCACTCGTTGTTTTCAAATGGCACAAAGTCATATTTGAGATGAGATTTTCTATTGTATGTTCAAGTATACTGAGCACAAAAAGTTTAGCACGTTTTTTAACACATTATTTTTTCAGTTTATGATAATTAAATGAACATTGCTTTGTGCTGTTCAGTTGTCCCGATCGACAACCATTACGCATACAGTGCATGTGTTGAGTGAACATTCAGTGTATTGGACAAAGTCCAGATAAGCAAAAGTCACGTGCGGCACGTGTGCAGTGACATCGATAATGTCTAGCTTGTCCAAAAATACACGATTACACAGATCTGTTAGCAAAATCATTTTAACTGTTACAAATTCTTTGAAATTGATTATGGGAAGGCGAGAAATGATGACGTAAGTTCGACGTCAGAGAGCTCTTTGCATGCCCCAAGCAGGTATGTCTGTTAGAGATGTCGCTTTGCATTTCAATTGTCCCCAATTGACAATTACGCGCCTACGGCACTTGGTTTATGCAACTTTATCCACCAACGACCGACCTAAATCTTGTAGCCCGTGTAAAACGACGTTCAGGGAGGATCGTTTCACAGCGACGTCTTGACGACGTTTCGAATTCCTGTCTAGTAAGAATTTAGTGCTACTCCTCCAGGACGTCACAAGGTATACCGTTAGTGACCAGACTGTCCGAAACAGGCTCCACACAACTTGCATCAAGGTCCTCCGATCTTACGCCAATGACGTTAAGCATCGACAGGCAAGGCGTTAGTGGGTATTGAATCATCGACATTGCTTCAGGAGACATTGGACTGATGTCCGGACGAATCTCATTTTACGTGTCATTAACTGACGGCAGGATTTGTGGTTGGAGAAGATGCGTAAGGCTTGATACCAATAACGTCATCATTGAGACTGTTACGTCGAGTGCAGCGTTATTTTTAGGCAGGAATAGATAAAAAGAGTTAAACAGACCTCATTTCAGTTAATGGCAACCAAACGGTGCAATGGTACTGCAATGAAATTATCCAACCTGTCACTGGACCGTCTTACAACGACACAACGTTGTGATATTTCAATAAGATAATCACCACCCACTTACTCCAAGGAACATACAGAATGATCTACGCCTGAACTGCTTAATCACCAGCAAATTAAAACACAAGGAACATTGTTGGACGTCAGGCTAGAGAAAATAATGACGTCTTTAACGTCAATGGCAACGAACGTCATATGCAGTATGAATGGGCAAAATTCCTTTCTGTGTGGTCAGGAAGCTTCTCTGCAACATGGGAAGACGTTGAATGGCGGTCCTAGCTGCTTATGCTGGACATTCGCGTCATTGAAAATTGCTTGACTTTCGATATCTGACCCCTGTGCACTTTAACGTAAGATACCTAACTAACGCTTGAGAATTTTGAAACAAAATTTTCAGGAAGCGCCAGAAAATTGAATTTTCAAACACATTAGAGTTTTATTTTTATGGATTTTGGAATAGTTTTTGACTAAGAAAGGACATTTTCCAAGTGTGCTAAACTTTTTGTGCACAGTATACTTTACTGGGCCATTGAGCTGGTATAGACTTAACGCTTTCCCAACTATAGCCCTGACATCACAATGAAGACAAATTGGGTTAACATTTAAAAGGAGAGATAAAATAATGCTGATGACCAACAATTTCTACTTTCCCATCAAAATTTTCATTTCTATGAAATAATTTGCTTTTTGTGACATCGATTTTGTCGTCTTGAACATTTTAGAATTCAGACATGTCCGTTTTCAATCGTCTGTGAAATGTTTAATCTACAGTATAAACATAACTTTATCCTAGTCTGACATTAATTTTTTTATTACTTTCAAAAACAAGACCTGCTTTTGACGTACCTTTCAGAAAGGGCTTTCGAAAACACTGGAAAAGGAAAAGAATATACTGAAATCCAGCATTTTCTTCCTTTCTGTCAACATTCGTCATGTGCATTATGCAGGTGCTATAATACATGTGTTTTATGCTGAAATAACAGTATATCTACAGGCCACTTATTAAATGTTGCCATAAAAAGTAAAGAAAGGGGAAGGAGATATACAATAAACAGTTTAATAATAAACATTCTAGATTCAGCAAACCACTTGATATCGAAAAGGCTCGAGCACAGTCGGTCTGCGCGTACTGGCTAGGATTAACGCGCATTATTTCAAATTTCCTTTTCACTGGTGGTGATCTCGGCCAAAGCGAGGGACGTTTTTTCGCGAACAATGTATTCTGTCGGTGTTGTTATAAAATATCGTAACTACGGCTTTATCGAAGCTGTAGTTACGAGATTTTAAAACAACACCGACAATTTGTCAATGCAAAACGGTAAACTTGATCTGTTTTTAGAACAAGTTCATTGTCATTAGAAAATAAAATCTATAAACTCACATTTAAACGCAAAATATCTATACTTTGTTGTAGCGAAAAACGTCCCTCGCTTTGGCCGAGTTCACCACCAGTGCTTTTCTAGAGGTAAAACGCATTAATCAGAGCAACAGATAAGAAGGGGGGGGGGGGGTAAAAACTTTCAAAAATAGTGATTTTAAATCCAATCTCTATGTGGGTAGCCCTTCTTATTTGAATCGTCTCGATAAGACGATTCCAAAGAGTACCAACAAAATAGGGTTTGATGTAAAATTAATCATATTTTGCTTTTTGAAAACCATTAATCTTCTCTTAAATGTAGCTCTACATAAGAAGCACTGGTGGAGGAAAGCGAAAGAAATGAAAAAAGGTAGGAAAAACCAAGAGAAAAAATAGGGCGAGAGAAGGGAAACAACGCCCAAGATTTTGTGGGTTTAGGGACTAATTATGCAATTTTGAAATTTGAGAAGTCACTTTAATTGAGTAATAGAGTAGTTGTATCTAAAGCCTGTATAATCGGCAGTAACACCCTTTTGCTCACACAATGAATTATGATTGACTCCTACGTTCTTTTTTTCACAAAAGCACTTATCGCTTTCAAAGATTATCAAAATATGTCTATTGTTATGACATAAAGAGGCTTATTTTGTACATCATAAATGGATTATACCAAGACTTTCCTGATCCGGATTGATACTCCTAATACGTCACGATTCCATGTCTTCGCAGGACGTAATTCTCGCTAAATTACCTGTGTGTGTAGAGGGGTGGGTTTTTGACCCTTTCCCAAACGACAAAATTTAAGGCTTACAAACTGAGAATGAAAACACCACTTTCTAGCCATACGAAATGCATCAAATTACACACACTTGTAAATACACTTTACATAAGTTGGTTTACCATGCCGGATTTCAAGATTATGCTTCAAGAAGAAAATAATTTACAAATATTATTTTACTCTAAATTCATATGCAAGGGAGGTAATTTTGAACATTTTTGTCAAATATTTCCAAAAATATGCATTAATTCAAAATTCTAAATCATACAAAATGCTTATGTTTGTAATTGGAATGGAAATGTAACACAGTTTAGGAATTATTGGCACTTTTCAAATTCCGCCTCTGGCTCTGCATTTCATTCTCAGTTTGTAAACCTTAAGGTGATCCACTTCAAAAACTGCCACAAATGACAAAATGGATGAAATTAAAGATAGAATTTATGTAAAATATGGCATAGAAAATTTTGAGACAAAAGGAGAAACTGCTGGTTATCAGCAGTTTCTTCTTTTGTTTCAATATTTTCACAAGCCTTTTCTATTAGGGACGTCAAAGCCTGGTCTTGTTTGGAAAACGGTTAATCATGCTTTTGTGAATACACGATGAAATACATCTTCGTTCATTTTCAAAATGCCGTAGCCAAAGCTTATTTTGGAATCTTTCGTGTTTTCAATTCTTTTTCAGGAAACAAAAAATGTTTCGTTTATCTCCGTACATTTATTTAGCGAGTGATCAATAAACCTCGCGTCACGTACAAAGTACAAACAGATACCAGACAAAGACGTGGCTGTCCTTGTAAGCCCATGTAGATTGAACAGTCTGAAAATGGTTGAAATCGACGTAAAACCTAAATACAAACATGATTCATATTTTGTGCGTTCGATAAGTCCCCATTTACATGCGACATAACGTATATGATTTACCCTAAACGTTATTTATGAAGGACGTTCTATGTGGATAGCGATACTTTTAAATATTTTCAAAATAATGACAAAAACTGATCGTCGCACCTTTCCGTTCCACTCCGATAGTTCAGTGTTACTAGTACCCTAAATTCCGTTTCATGTCATTTTTCTTCCGTATAGGCTTACTATTGTGGCTCGTGTCAGTTCTTCACTTGGGAATAATTGAAAACAGGAAATATTGTGAGTTATACGGACATAAGGTATATTTTATTTTCTATTTTGCGTGTACTTTATTTTTTATTTATCTTTTGGTGGTCAAAAGTTTTTATTCTACTCTATTGTGTATGCGGTTTTGTTCTTATTATCTAAGTGTCTTGTGCTTTTTCATGTTCGTTTTCAAACCAATAGAATATTTGGATTCCGATACATCTTTCGTGAAGTAAGAGATTTGTTATTTCGTAAAAATATCTAGGTCTATCCGGTCTCAGATAATTAAAGTTAATCTTATTATTTTTCTGTTGAAGTTTACATGTGTTTCAACAGGGAAAGTCTGGAAATACATCAGGGAAAAAAGAAAACGTTGTTGACCATAATATTCTTTTGCCTCGGTTTTTATACCATATAAACATTCACCACTTTTTCCAATCAGTCTTTTTGTCGTTTGTAACTCCTTTTTATTTTGGGAAAGTGGATTAAAAGTAAATATAAATAAAGATTTCAGTTTTGGACATTTTCTTGTGAATTTGTTGAATGTAGAAAAGACACAGGAGTCAAAAGGCGTGGTATAGCTCACGGCAAATGACATGGCAGAGGACTTCTAGCTATAAATTACGTAGAATACTAGCAATCTGGAGATCTTGATTAGTGAGGATTCGAATCCCGGCTTTACAAATATAGTATCGATGCTTTTCAAGAAAAACATCGTAAGCTGCAGTTACGAGATTTTTGTTGAAAAGCGGCGAAGTGTTCGTCTCTTCTTATAATCATATATATACTCATCACAAAAAGTTAAAGTGACATTTCACATTTATTTCATTTTTTAAAAGTATGTCTTGATACAAAGATTGTTTATTCTAATGTGTAGAAATATTATCAGTTTTTTGAAGTTGTTATTTATAAGCGAGAAATATGCCTTTAAAGTTGAGGTAGAAATGACAAATTCTATATAAAACTGAACTGTTGTCCACAACAATTTGTTTAATTTTGGCACAAAAATATATATTTCTCGTATACGGTTTAATATTTTGGCTTGAAATTTTCAGAATTTTCATAAGAAAACATGCTCTTTCAGATAGAATTAAAGTAAAATTTATGTAAAAATAATCGCGAAATGTCACTTTAAGCAACAAAAGTAATTCTCTCAATATTCTTTTTATACACGCGGAAATTTTTGCACAGATTTGTTATTCGGACAGCCATATCTATGCTTAAACACACTTAAAAGAATACTGAATGTTATCGTCTCCAAAAACAGCTATCATGTGATTAGAACACACTCACCCCCAAAACATGCATGCAAAATGAGTCTCATATCCCAAACAAAACCTGGTTTTGACATCTCTAATAGAAACGGCTTTGGAAAACATTGGGATTATCAGCATTTTCCATTTTGGTCTTAATATTGTCAGTTTTATGTTATACACAAATCCTATAATGATGTAACCTTTTTGTCGTCTGTAACAGCTTTCATATGGAAAACTGGCAAAGTATTTATCGCCTGGGGAAGGGTAAATGGATCACTGTACACGTGGTCATTTATAACCGAGAATATTTTGAATTCCTCGTCATTGACCTATCTGAGTGTCCTTGAAAAAATGATATATATAAACAATGCCCCTAATAATTCCTGCAAGTGATAATGAAGAATAGAACATGGATGCGGATATTGTAACATGTCTGATCTATATCTATCCATGTTACAATCGAAATACGTTTTCCTTAAGGATTACAGCACATCGTTAGATACCAAATATTTTGTGCATCTTCGGGCGTCCTCCGTGACAACGGAAATTAACGAGAAATACCCTCGTCAATTTCCGGGCGTCATGCGTGGAAACTTCACACATCATCAGCATTGTCTTCTTTTGTCTCAATGTTTCTCGAAAAATTCTAGATAACTAAAGGACTACAAAGCAAGTATTTTTCTGAAAGGGTTAAGATCAAGACGTGGTTAGATCTCAATTCGTATCAGATTACAAGCATCATCTGCACCCACTTATATTCATACTTGCGTGAAATATCTTTCATAATTTGATGGTTCATTTCCACGTTTTTTGTCCACGTGCAAAAATCATTTATAAAACATTTATATAAAGTTATGTTCTTTTGGGGGAAATGAACTGTATTTTCTCAACCATATTGCAGTTCACGATATCATGGCATAAGTTTATAAAGTTTACATAATTATGTACACAAACGGAAATGGTACTTAATTTTCAATGTACAATAGTGCATGCAGTGGTTCGAATCTTGCAGGTGTAGGACACCTGCAAGATACGAACCACTGCATGCAAAATTACATTAAGTTGGAGTTCAATATTGTTTTTTTAACATTATGTAAACATGTGGCATACTATCGTGATCGGACTACATAATTGAGATTTATGGTTTTGAATACATCCATTTGTCATTTTTTAAAGACGCGTTTTTTCGGTATCTGTAACCAAAAGTCTCAATATAATAGTTTCATATGATAAGTTTAAAAAAAAAACCCTAATATTTACGACATATTTTTTTTGTTTGGGTCAAATGCATATTGAATAAATTTATGATGCAAATAATGGTACTAGTTCGGTCCCGAAGATTTTTCCAGACTTCTTGATTAAAACAGTCGTTTCATTACCTAATTATTTGATGACAAAGGCATGTAAACATTATGTCCATTTTGATTGGTAGTGGGTGTCGGCTAATAAGCTTATTTTCACTAACACTCCCCCACACACAACAGCCACCGGAAGTCGTCCTTAGAGGCAAAAGGCGAAATTCATCCCTGTTCACTGCCTTTATCCATGCTCTGCGCTTGCGTTGATCTTGTGGAAATCGGAAAAATAGTGAAGATTCTCTTTATCTTCATTTATCTTCCGACCCTTGCATTGATAAACGATACAGTTTAAAACCATTTCGATTCCATATAGATCTAATAAAGTGTTAATTTCCCATAAACCAATTGTTTGCCACCGGAAGTTAATACGAGTCTTCTCTGATGAAAATTCGCTCTTTGATATTGGTTGTCGTTATTTACATCAGAGCGCTGTACCATTCAAAAACAAAAGAAAATTTCGATACAAGTTATGTCGCTGTGTCGGACTTTTCTTTTGTTCTGAATGGGACAGCGATCTGATGTAAATAGCGACACCCAAATATCAACGAGCGAATTTTAATCAGAGAAGACTAGGATTACCGGAAGTGTTCTGCGCGTACGGACTAAAACGATAATTGAAATGGGTCAATTGTGGTTTTAGAAATAGAAACAATCTTTTCCTAAAAAGATAGGGTAAAAGATCGACCATTTTACAACCGAACCTGGAAAATGTAGCAATATTTAGCTTTGTAGTTTGATAGATCGGCTATTTGAGCATAAATATGCTCGTTCCATTTCACTAGTACTACTGAATATTTTCTTCCGAAAAAAATTAACAAATCGTAATTGCAGTTTCTTTAAACTGTAAACAGGATGTTTTCTTTTAGAAAAGCAGGAAAAGAGTCTCTCTCTAAGATTCTTGACTGTATAAATTTTAGTTATTTGAAATGTGTAGTTATATCTCTGTTGTATATAATTTAGTATTATATGTTCAGGCCCGTAGGAAGCAATTTCATATTGGGGGGGGGGGGCTAAAGCCATTGTCATGAATATTGGGGGGGCTAATTTGGATTTTCACCAAATTTTCAGAGTAAAATTAAGAAAATTTGGCATTTTTGGCCAAATTGGGGGGGGGGGGGGCTTAGCCCCCCTAGCCCCCCCCCCTGTTCCTACGGGCCTGATGTTTATGATACAGCCTATCATTATTGGACAAGTATAAACCCATGACTCTAATACATTACATTGTCCGAGCAGGTTTACAACTTTAAGTATATATTTCTAGTCATAAATTTAAGCGACCTTTTGGCCTAATCTAAAAGTCACCTTCTGAATTTAGGGGTAGCTAATTAGCATACATAACTCCGGGCTATACAGAATGTACTTGTCAAGTCACGAAAAACTGGGACAATGTTTAACAAGATCGGGTTTTCATGTCCCTAATAGCCAAGTCTTAGGCAAAAATTGAGGCAAATGGAGAAAATGCTGATACTCAGCATGTTCTCCATTTGCCTCAATATTTTCTTTGATATATTGTGCACAAAGGTTGTTTTTTATTTTTACCATCAATTTTGTCGTCTACACCAATTAAACAACCCTAAAATGTCCTCGTTTGGGAAAGGTTTTAATAACGATAGTTTCGACCCCAGTGCAATATTGTATTGTACTTTTTTTCCAGATAATAGATCAATACTTAAATTTGAGAGCACTTCTGATGCAAACAGGATGATATTTTCTTTCTCTGATGTATAATACAAGAAATGAAACAGTTACACAGGAATTACAACGTAAAGACGTTATCCTTCGGTAGACCACAATTCGTGGACTATAACCGAGATAGTTCAAGGGCGGATCTAGAGGGGTTGGGGGTCCGCCCCCTGGAATTGGCCGAAAATTAAATTTTGACTATTTAACTTTGACTTTGTCACATTACATATTTAACACATTTTAAGCCATCATTTGGGCTTGGACCCCTCCCCTGGAAAAAATCCTGGATCCGCCCTTGTTAGCTCCTTGCAAAGATGTTATGTAAAGAGCAACAAACGACCAGTCTGCGGGCAGAATGCACATATTTCCTCTAAAATGCGATTTTCAATTATAGGCCTATTTTATTTCCGATTGGTCTTCTTGTCGTTTGGGAAAGGGTTAAACCCATTTGATCGCTTAATCGTAATGTAGCTCTTCAGCTTCAAGCTACAGACAGTGACCATTAGTCACCTATAAATTCAACCTTTTAATGTAGAAAACTATCATTTAAATCCTTTCTCCAAACGACAACGATATGAAAGCTTAAATACGAAGAAATGTTGATGACATTGTTTTCTGTTGATATGGCCATCTAAATGGCAGTTTCCAATTTCCAATATGCTCAGATATTAGAGCAGAATCTTGACCGACTCTATGACTGGGAACTACTATGGGACATTGAATTTACAAGCAAGTGTATAGTTATACACGAGCAACGACAGCGACGACGACAACAACATTGTGCAAATTGAAAAATGCCTTTCATATTTAGACCGCCAAAATAGGAATCGAATAGGCTCGTTATAGTTTTAAAATGCTTCAATGTAGCAATCGTACGGTAATTTAGCCGAACTTGTTACACATTGGTCGCTTGTATGACCCCCTACCACTCCAGTCTTCGGATAAGACTATAAATCGAGGACTCGTCCCCACATGACCTTTGCTTTTGAGAGAGACGTAAAAGTCCGTTCCATCAAATTTTGTTTCTTAAATGATTATTGAATTATTTAAGTCACCATAAGTGTGCGTACTGATCGATTTCAAAATATCCGACCAGATGAAAATTGAATCGTACATTGTAAATCGATACCAAGAAAAGAACTGTTTATAGGTACATTTTACTGGTATCAAATCAACCATTGTGAATTAATTGGATCTCATTTTGACTTCGACTATTTTAATTCCTTTCAACTGTTATACTGTACAAAGGAGAGTGTAAGGTTATAATAGTTTTATACTTTCTAATTGATAATAGAAATCCTGCTTTCGTTTTCTTAACCTATTTCTTTTTCGAAAACTCATTGAATTCTGAAGTTTAAAGGCCCCTTTGGAACGATTGTATTTCTAACGAATTTGTAGTGTCAAATAAAGTACATGTATTCATATCGATGTTCTGTGCTCGGAAGAGGAAACGACATGATTGAGTACATGATGATACACCTTCTCTGGTAGAGAGCTTAAGATAAGAGGGAATGAAATCATTTGGAAATGCAATATTTCATTATAATTATATTGCCCATCAATCCCTTTGATGTGGGTACTCATTTGACTCGTCTCGTCGAGACGATTCAAATGAGTACCCACAACATAGGGTTAAGGATTGAAATAACAAATTTAGAATGTCTTCATCCCCGCTTATCCGTTGCTCTGCATAATAATGCACCTCTCATACAATATCGTCGCTTTTCAACGAAAACCTCGTAAATGCAGCTTAAAACAAGCTGCAGTTGCGAGGTTTTTGTTGAAAAGCGACGATATCTTGATAAACTTCACAATTTCCGAGGGCAGAATTAATGTTTATGATTCCAGTCAACACATTATATACAATACTATCACAAGTTGATATCTGTTTAACTAATGGACGTGAAAGTAATTGCATTGAATTGTGTCGGACATGGAGCCGAGGGATTAATCTAGATCTTGATCAGCTTTACCTTTTCCCAAACAACAAATAGACAAATTGAAAGTGGAAGGGGCTGCAGATTTAGGAAACTATTGGGGTTTCCTTCGTTCTTTTTCATATTTCAAAGCATTCAAAGGCAATTTAGGTTTTGTTGCTTCGGGACAGCTTGAGCAAACATTGAAACACAGTTATTTTCCAACTATTACTACAGTGTTTGCTCCAGTTTCCTAAATTTTTTCCCAATAATAGAATTTATTTATATTTTGTATGTTGAAATTACATGTTATTACCAATTGAAAAATAAAATAAAAATGGATGGTCAGCGATCTTGTTTGAATTTTGTAGGCATTCGTATCACATATCCCTACATCGAAACAATGCACACTTTTTTGCACCTATCCAAGGTCACTAAAATGCTAATAAAATGCTGTGTATTCATCGTTTAGTCTCCAAAAACGGATTTAAAACAACGTCTTACATTTAAAAAGAACAGAAAACACAAAATATGTGTTATTATAAACGCGTAAATGTATAAAACATCATGCTCACGTGTTCGATTAGATCAACGAAGCTGGAGTGATTTGTGTCAAAATTTGCATACTTTTGGAAATATTTCAAGTTCTGCATAATAGAATTTGATAAAACTCCCTCATTGTATTAAGCAACATGCCCTGGTAATAATTTAAAAAGAAAATGTATAGGTCAGCGCACTTATTAGTGAATTACAGCAATATTTATCAGCTATACATGAATAAAATGGCACAAAACAGTGGTAACCGCATACACACTTACGACTGTCTTGCTCTAAATGATCGATTTCCATCTTGAGGAAATCAGTTTCGCACAATAAATACACTTTTACTGTCGAAAATTGCAAATTGTAATGACGTTTTATATTATTGAAAATATGGTAGCGAAACATATTAGTACGAAACATTTAATTTACTACAGTAATGACCGAGTGTTCCGAAAAACTGGAGCATTCCCCCTTAATCGGAAAAAAATCACAAAGTGTTCGATTTCTTTTACATTTGCCCCTTTAACTTTTGAATATTTTCCATCTTGAAGCACTGTGATGTAAGTTGTACGTTAGGTTTGTGTAGTCATTCAAAGATGGCGACAACAATACAGCATGAGAGGTAGGTGTCTTAGTTTTTCATTGATAAATTTCTTAAACGGCCGTATCTTGCCTTGATACTGATATCATTATACAGGGGAAATGTATACCTATCAACGGTTCTATATATCAAAGTACCAGTGTTGTCCTATCGTACTCAGTCGTTGTGCAAAGACAGCCCAACACGGAAAACTTTTTTCGAAGCGAGAAAGTTGCCCTTTTAAGGATGATTACATAGTAATCAGCGAACTAGGGAACAAACTATTGCTCTTACTTGGATGTCTTTAACATGCTCTTTTCTATGGTTACTGTTATTTTACACAAAAATGTCTAGAATGACCACAAACACCGTGTTTATTAAATGGCCAGACAACGGTGTAGTCAGAGTGAAAATATGCAGACACAACGGTGCAGTTTCTGTGTTTTATGTACGGTGTGGTTATATTTTCATAACAAATTGTGAACGGTGTAGACATAATGCAATTGTGAACGGTGTAGACTTGAAGTAATACAGAACTTATCATTTCTGGAATGATAATATTTTTATGTTTAATGATAACGTTTTCACGGCTGAGAATCATGTTTTACAATTACTACCGAAATTCTTCAATAATTATGTTAATATTTCTTTATGTGACTGACTTGT
This sequence comes from Fragum sueziense, assembly GCA_963680895.1. NCBI lineage: Eukaryota > Metazoa > Mollusca > Bivalvia > Cardiida > Cardiidae > Fragum > Fragum sueziense. The sequence goes on along the minus strand of OY804598.1, from coordinate 18,638,338 downwards.
AAATGCTTTGCAGCAAAGAAGGTGACAATATGTCTACAAAATATACTTTAATCAAAATATATCAGAATCTAGTTTCCTTGCTATTTTCAAAGCAATTCCGTAAGGGTCAAATAGTAGAAATTACCAAGAATCTGCTGGCGTCCGTTTTATTTTTTTCTTTATTTTCAGTTCCATGCTGTTCATCTATTACTACTGTAATTTCGAAGGGAGTTTCGAAAATGTTGTGAAGCATTCGGAACAGGACCATTCCAGTCAGATATTAAAAGTGCGCAGGGCGGGGGAGATCAATGATCAGACAGGTCAAAAAGATTTGAAAACTCTGAACTTTAGTATTATTCCTGATATTATCAAGAAGTCAGACTAGGACATCATCCCCATTTGCGAGCATAGAATACACAAGATAGACCTCATCGACGTAGAAAAAAGGATTTTGGAGTTAACAAGATTCTTTCTATCGATGATATCCCCGGTTTTGAATGCATGAGTCCTGAACATAAAAAATGACGAAGTTCAACACCACATAAAGTCGTTCAAAAAGCCCCGACCTTAATTCCTGATATTTCCATTGGACGTGCTAAAACAGATGAAACGGATAGGGTCTCTTCTCTTTCCCCACGAGAACATGAAAACAATGGCTGAAATGAACAGTTTGTTCCCAGATGTGATTAAGTCATTGAGAAGCGTTGATCAACTTGGTATTTGTTTATTTTGGTCAATGAAGGTCGGCTCTCGATGGAAAACATTGCATTTCATTTATTTATGGATGTGTGTAAGTTACACTGTCTTGGTAGTACTTCAATGCGTTTTACTCCAATAGTCAAACGGTTTTGGCGAATAGAATATTGTCTTTTTCATTGCAAATGGTTACATTTTATGAGTGAGCCCAAAAAATCTTGGTCAGAAAAATGTCAGTCCTGAAGAAGAAGTTCATTACGTATGAAATTCCAAAATGAATTTTGCAGTTCCAGAATTCTATTTTCAAGACTTATTTACTTAAGTCGAACAAGACGAAAAAAAGGCCCAAATGTTTATGACAGAAATTTATAATTTATGTTTTGTTATTTATAATTTATGTTTTGTTGATTGAATCCTTTATTTTGGGTAAAATCAAACTTTTCAATGAGGGGTCAATTTGAAAACAAGATACATTTCGATCAATAATTATCATACTCCATGAGTTGAAATCATTTCATTAATTACAATAATTGATTGTAATAACCAATTAAAACAGTTACAAAGAAAAATTCAAAGCCAGAGCCGAAATTTCGAATCTACAAATCAAATGAACGGATGAACAAGAAATTTGCCGTTGCACTTAACATGGCTTCAAAATGACGGTTATCGTATGTCTTATTTGATATTTTGTGATGGTATTCCTTTTGATTATCATTTCCGTCAGATGTTTATTCAATCACAAATAACAAAAATGTCTCCCGAAAATTAAATCAAACATACATTGAAGTGTTTAAGGCTTAGGAGAATGAAGAAAAGAGAAAACATATTTTCTTAACTTTTGTTTTCATTTACTTTGAGGATGGCGGCATTTTCATCTGAGTTTTCTAAGACCAAAGTATTTGAGGGAGATAAAACAGATGATCTGCTATCTGTTAGAGCTAGTTCGCCCTATACAACATACCAAGTCTACACCGTTCACAATTTGTTGTGAAAATAATAACTACACCGTACAGATAACACAGAAACTGCACCGTTGTGTCTGCATATTTTCACCGTGACTACACCGTTGTTTGGCCATTTAGTAAACACAGCGTTTGTGGTCATTCTAGACATTTGTGTGTAAAATAACGGTAACCATAGAAAAGAGCATGTTAAAAACATCCAAGTTAGAGCAATAGTTTGTTCCCTAGTTCGCTGTTTACTATGTAATCATCCTTAAAAGGGCAACTTTCTCGCTTCGAAAAAAGTTTTCCGTGTTGGGCTGTCTTTGCACAACGACTGAGTACGATAGGACAACACTGGTACTTGGCTATATAGCACCGTGAATAGGTATACATTTCTCCTGTACAATGATATCAGTATCAAGACAAGATACGGCCATTTAAGGAAATTATCGACGAAAAACTAAGACACCTACCTCTAACGATTTTCCCCCGATGCCATCTTTGATTGACCACTCAAAACTTCCGTACAAACTACACAAATCTAACGTACAACTTACAACACAGTGTGAAGGAGGGTTTAAGAAGCCTATCTGCCCATAGGGTCTAAACAGCGTGTTTCGTGCATCCAGGAAACTTTTAACACCCTGGCTACAGGGATAGGTCTTGATAAATGACCTGGCAGAGCATCTCAATTTATAATAGCTAGAAATGATCTGCCAGGTCATTTATCCAGACCAATAAAAGAGAGGGGAAAACATGATTTAGAAAATATAATTTATCTTATTCAGACTGTGTTAATACGCAATCTGTTCATAGATACATACATGTACGTTATAAACAGCCCCATTTGCCATATTACAACTCATGTGTTTATTGCTTTTATTATATGCATTTTATGCACACTAGGAGTGCTAGATTTGAAAATAAATATAGGAAGCAGCTGGGAGTCACATTACAAAATATTTTGAATGCGAGATATAATGTGTCAGATTTCATTTGGCAGATACAAACCCGGATATATAGCCACATTTCTTAAAAATCTCGTAACTACAGTTTATTTTTTGAGGTAGAATATGCGCAATGTTTTTCAGTTAATGATAAAATGTACTTTCTACAGACAAAGTATATATAAATGAATTAAATTATCACGGAAAAATAGTAAAACTGTACCAATGTCCTTTAAAGTTTACCTTCACAAACAATACGTTGCTTTTTTACAATTCCTTTCAGTTTGGATTGATCTCACTTTAACCCTTTCCCAAACCACAAAAAAAAGACTGTTCAATTTTAAAGCTGTTACAGACGACAATATTGTGGTGAATAAAGATAGGATTTCTGTATGATATTGCACAGAAAATATTGAGACAAAAGAAGAAAATGCTGATTATCAGCATTGTCTTCTTTTGTTTCAATGTTTTCCCAAGCTATTGTTTAAACCAGGTCTTTTTTGGGAAAGGGTTCAGTTGTGTTGTATTGGAAAGGGATAACACAATTTGACACATTTGAACCGGGTTCTGTAAAAGGGGACCTTATGGCATTTGTAAACAATAGGGTTCTAGATCAGCTTGATCAGAACCCGTGTTCTTATCAAATAAGATGTATGTAACATGTGACATCTGTTAGACACATATCAACCCATTTCCACACATTTCTTTTTGACTCCCTACAAGGTAATGGTCTTTGAAAACATTGTAGAAAATAAAGAAATTGCTTGTGACAAGCAATTTCTTCATTTCCGACAAAGTTTTTGTCCCAAAAAGACCAAAAATGTAGAAAATAACTTCACTTGAAAGTGTCGACTGCAACATCTTTGAATTTGGACTAGTCAAAATGTTGCTGTTTAGTAATGAGTTAAGATCAGACTGCACCTAGGCAAAGACTGATTCGGAAACGCGATAGCCTCAATTGTCATAGTCTCATTATCACAGATTATGTCTCAGTGGTGGTGAACTCGGCCAAAGCTTGGGACGTTTTTTCGCGATCATAGTATTCCGTCGGCGTTGTTATAAAATATCGTAACTACGGCTTCGATAAAACCGTAGTTACGAGATTTTATAACAACACAGACGGTTTGTCAATACATATCGGTAAACACGGTATATTTTTTGGGACAAATTTATTGTTATTAGAAAAAAACTATCCAATCAGATCTTTGAACTCACATTTAAACGCAAAATATCTGTACCTTGTTGTAGCGAAAAACGTCCTTCGCTTTGGCCGAGTTCACCACCAGTGTGTCTCGATTATATTATTTTGATGTTGTATCAAGTTTCCAGTGTCCTATTGTACTCTGTTATACGTACATTATTAATAAGGCTTAAATATTCCTTTCAAATATTTGTCAGTTTTACTACAAAATTCATTTGATTTCGCTAACATTCTTCTACAAACACATGTATTTTCTGTGAAGTCATTGTTAGATAAAGCTTTTAAAATGCAAGAGGAAATAACCAGCTTTCATATTAAAATTCAAGTATTATACTGGTATTAATTGGACCGTTTTATGTTTTCAGCAAAACAATTGAAATATATATCACCACTAAAATTGCGCTGTTTGGTAAAGGGCTAGATGAAAAGATGACTTTCGTTAACCATATTCCAAAGAATACCAGAGTTTGGAAACATTTCATTAGATGCTCACTTCTAGCATTTCCCATTTTTCTCCCATTCTTTCTCATGCTAGGCCCTACAGCGCACACATTTTCCTCGAATGGTGACATTTGTTTCGTTGCTTAAGGGGGAATGCTCCAGTTTCCTAATTTTTTCCCAATAATAGAATTTATTTATATTTTGTATGTTGAAATTACATGTTATTACCAATTGAAAAATGAAATAAAAATGGATGGTCAGCGATCTTGTTTGCATTTTATAGGCATTTGAATCACATACCCCTACATCGAAAAAATGCACAATTTCTTGCACCTGTCCAAGGTCACTAAAATGCTAATGAAATGCTGTATATTCATCGTTTAGTCCCGAAAATGGTTTTAAAGTAACGTCTTACATTTAATAAGAAACGAAAACCTTAAGTATGTACCAGTATATAAACGCGTAGATGTATAAAACAGCATGCTCACGTGTTCGGTTAGATCAACGAAGCTGGAGTGTTTTAAGTCAAAATTTGCATATTTTTGGAAATATTTCAAGTTCTACATAATAGAATTTGATAAAACTCCCTCATTGTATTAAGCAACATGTCCTGGTAATAATTCAAAAAGAAAATGTATAGGTCAGCGCACTTATTAGTGAATTACAGTAATTTCTATCAGCTACACATGAATAAAATGACGCAAAACAGTGGTAACTGCATACATACTTACGACTGTCTTGCTCTAAATAATCGATTTCCAACTTGAGGAAATCAGTTTTGCATTATAAATACACATTTACCGTCGTAAATGGTAAATTGTAATGATGTGTTATATAATTGAAAATATGGTAGCGAAACATATTGGTACGAAACGTTTAATTTACTACAGTAATGACCGAGTGTTCCGAAAAACTGGAGCATTCCCCCTTAAAACACCTTAGAATTTGAACCCATTTAGAAATGTGTATTTTTGTGAAAGCTCAAATTACCGATAGATCTATACCCAATTGCAATGAATTTCGTGCTAAAAATAGACTGAGTTTACCGTTATTTATTGATAACCCGTCGGTGTTGTTATCAAATCTCGTAACTACGGTTTGATTCAAGCCGTAGTTACGAGATTTCACAACAACACCCATGAAATACTATTTGTTTGTCCGAAATTACGTCACGGTTAACTGGATAAAATCACCCCCTGTTTGATTTCTGTTGCTTTTCTTTTCAGAACCTTCTACATGTAACAGGATAAGCTGTCAATAGTTATATTCTGTATGGAAAAGGGTCATTTTGCTGGCGGATATAAACATAGAAAATCGGTGATGTCTTTGTTTGGATCGTGCAGTGAATTCAGAATGAGGTGTCGGATTCATTATGTGGAATAATCAAGAGGAAATTAAAATTAATTATTAATTAAAATCTCTTTTGTAACTCGTGAGTTTAATTGTTACAAGGTGTCCGGATTAAGTGATAATCTTTAGCCATGAAGACTCGGATATATGTTCGGAGGAGCTGTTATCTTGGAATTTTTATATTTGCTTCAATATTAGGTAAGTCTTTAACGCTTTCATTTATTGTTATGATCTGTTTTTTACGGTAAAAAAAATCTGCAAAAAAGAGACCCATTTTATGATCTCCGTTCATTTTTGTTTCTTGTTTTATTCAATTTTACTTTTGTACATAATTTAATTTCATTAGATCATTTTAAGCCCTTTTCCATTACTGAAGGGGTGATGCCCTCGTCAATTTACAGATGTCATCCGTGACAACGGAAATTGACGAGGGAAATCCTCGTCAATTTCCGTTGACACGGATGACGCCCGAAGAGGCACGAAATGTTTGGTATCTAAATGATCCGTTGTGATTTATGTATTTTACGACGATATATGTAGTCATACTTATACTCTAATTCGGATCTATGCTGGCCCCGGTTTCTCGAAAAAACTTAAGTACGTTCTCATGCTCAAATCTGAGCACCGTGCTAAAATCGTACGAAATGCACGTGAACTTCAATCGAATACCCTTCAACGTTGGAGAGTATCCCTTTGAAGTTGAGCATGTTCTCATGAGAATATACTTAAGTTTTTTCGAGAAACCGGGGCCTGGTGTTGTATACCAGAACGATTTTTCCAGACTGTCGCTCATTTTTATTGCCAATCTTCATTGCAGACCTAACAACCCGTGTCACTCAACAGGCTCTTACAAATCTGTGATTTTTTCCAAGGCAACTGATGGGCATTAACACAAGAGAACAATATGAATCTTGATCAGTCTGTGCGTATGCACAGGCTGATCTGGATCCATGATGGTCTCAAATATCAGTCTGAGAACGATTATCTTTCCATATCCCTTTCAGTTTTTTGTCCATCTTCATTTCAGGCATAGCGACCTGTGTAACCAACCAGGTTCTAACCAAATCTGTTATTTTCAAAATGTTATTAAATAGCATTGGTATAAAAGAACAGCATTGCTCTTCATCAGACTGTGCATATGCACAGGCTGATCTGGATCCTTGCTGGTCTTGTATAACAGAACGATTTTTTTTCCAGAGTCCCGATCCTTTTTATAGCCAATCTTTATTGCAGACATAGCGATATGTGTGAACAAAACAGTTCTTATCACGTATGTTATTTTTTCCAAAATGCGATTGTAGATATATCCTTAATATTAGAGACCAAAATGGATCTTGATCAGCCTGTGTGTATGCACAGGCTGATCTTGATACATGTTGGTCTCAAATACCCGTCCAAGAACGACTATTTTTTACACACCCTCTCATTATTTTCCCCATCTTCATTATAGGCATAACGACATGTGTAACCAATCAGGTTCTAACCAAGTCTCTACACGATGCCTTATTTACGGACTACGACACTAACTTGATTCCGATCTGTACCGAGGGACAAAATGTGACGGTCCAGATCGACCTGGCGCTCAGGCAGGTCATGGAACTGGTGAGATTTCTTTTAACCCTTTCCCAAATAAGACCTGGTTGTGACGTCCCCAATAGAAAAAGGTTTGGGAAAACATTAAGACAAAAGAAGAAACTGCTGATAACCAGCAGTTTCTCCTTTTGCCTCAATATTTTCTTGGCTATATCACATACAATTTCAATCTTTATCAACATCCATTTGCTGTCTGCTGCAGCTTTTAAATAGGACCAGACTAAAAAATTGTCGTTTGGGAAAGGGTTAAAAAATTTGGTATAATTATATTGTAATTGGGGATTTATAGCACTTTCATTTCCACAACAAGACATCCTTTTGACATTCCTAGGAAGAATAATGTTGGAAAACACTGAAAGAAAAGAAAAGAAATATGATGACCATTTTCTCATCTCTCTCAATATTTTGTACTCTTTAACATACACACTGATTAATGTAAGTTTTCCCCTTGCTTTCGTCGGGTGATCCGAAATCTGATCTGCTGCAAACGACAGAGTAGAAGGTGATACAAAGCTTTTAATATGTAAAACATAGTACAGAGGCTATTAACTCATAAGGTCTTTAGCATTTTTCTTTTTTGTCTCAATGTTTCACCAAGTATTCTCTACATTGAATTATCTAGGCCTATATCGAAAAGCGTCATCGTTTTGGAAGACCTTTCCATACCCCGTCTCAAAGTTATGCCTACATTTTTACAAAGCGGCTCAATTGCCCATAACAATCATATGCAAAGTTATGTAATATTATCTAGAATGTTAAATATGATCAAAGGCATCCATATGGAACATCCAAAAATCAACAAAAGTATGCTAATTATAAGAGAAATTTAATAGAGAAAAAGTAGATCTAACATGTTTAAACAAATACTAATGGAGTTGCGAATGCAGCACTTTCCGTCATTGGAAATTTCAATTAAGAAATGTGATGCGTTTATTGTGTTTTCTATTTAAACTGTCTGTGAAAGGCACTGCAGTGTATTAAGATTAGAATCTAACTAGGCATTTTCACAAACAATGCCTTAGTTTTGGGCATCTATAGGAATGAAGTCATGACAACGCTATGGTCCGGTCACGCTATAATAGAACATGTTTACCTGTATATAAAGAAACTATATCTAAGTTCAAAGTCTTGTAGTTTTGAATTTAGTGTTCAACCTACTTTTTGGACCAATGGAATTGCAGTATATTCTAAAAGTTTGCCGCTATATTTTGCATAAAGGGCTACCGGCTAGTTTATGTGACGTCTATACATAGCCACGCCCGCCCCGTCTCCAATGAACCGCTAGCGGACACTAAGTCAGATAGAATCTGTATAGTAGATTCTACGCGATATAATCATCCAAAGCGCTGCGCGCATTTGAATATTTATTTCGCGTTGAATCTACTATACAGCCTGTATCTAATACGTAATGGTTCAAATCATGAAGGTGTGTCACACCTGCAAGAATCAAACTATCTAATGCAAAGTTTTATTAAAAATGAAGGACGCGTTTCTCCTTGTTTACCTAGGTAAAATTTGTAAACATTTGCCGTAATATTGGGACTGTACTATAAGTATAAGTCAGTTCTTATTGTCCACATTTTCATAAACAGGAAGCTGTTAAATATTCGAGAGAAGGTCGAATAATCTTGTTCTTTGGAAATTAAAGGTCTATCTTACGATATTTTTGATATTTGGGTGACTCTTCATTTTGTATATATCAATTGATTTTTAATTCTTGAATAAATAAAGAACAATCCCAAACTAAGTGAAGTATCATTATGATAGTACTTGATTCTCCCTTTTTTATCCAGGAGGTCGTTAACCTCTTATTTTCCCAAACATTTGTCCAACTTGTCATCTTTATTTGCTATCATGACCATTCAAATGGAAATAATATTTATGAAATATTACAAAACAGAGAGACAATAACTGTGCATGCTGACCGTTGGGAAAAATTTGTAGACGATGAACATTGTTATTATATTTTGTTATATGAGGAGGACTAAATGCATGAATAGATATTACTATAATCAAGCATTTCGAAGAAATAAGACCTCGTAACTCGATATACATGTATTCTGAAAACTTCATTATTTTGATCGAATCTTTAATCCGATCAAATGTTTAGCTACATCGTTTGGTATATCAATCGAAGCTATATCCAACGCTTTATGATAATTTCACGTACAAGGGGATGTTTAAGGGTGTCTTGACCATTATCAGGTGGCACTATTTTAGACTTGTTTAAATTAAAAACCTATTGGCAGATGACTATTTCAAATGAAAGAACATTTATATTGTTTGGTTTTTATACGCCCGTCGAAGACGGGACGTATTATGGGATCACCCGTGATGTCCGGCGTCCGGCGTCCGGGCGTCCGGGCGTCCGGCGGCGTCCACTTCTTTGTCCGGAGCATAACTCTGTCACCTTAAGTCCAATTGACTTTAAACTTGGCAGTTATATTCTTCTCATCATTACGGAGTGCAGTGCACAAGAACCATAACTCTACCTGGCTTATTTTTTGAGTTATTGCCCTTTGTTGTTTTTCAAACTTGAATCTTGTCCGGAGTATATCTCTAAAAGTATAATAGCTAGGATCATGAAACTTCATGGGTGTATAGATCTCACCAAGGGGGAGTGCAGTGCATAAGAACCGTAACTCTGCCTGGCTTATTTTTTGAGTTATTGCCCTTTGTTGTTTTTCAAACTTGAATCTTGTCCGGAGTATATCTCTTAAAGTATAATAGCTAGGATCATGAAACTTCATGGGTGTATAGATCTTACAAAGGGGGAGTGCAGTGCATAAGAACCATAACTCTATCTGGCTTATTTTTTGAGTTATTGCCCTTTGTTGTTTTTCATACTTGAATCTTGTCCGGAGTATATCTCTAAAAGTATAATAGCTAGGATCATGAAACTTCATGGGTGTATAGATCTCACCAAGGGGGAGTGCAGTGCATAAGAACCGTAACTCTACCTGGCTTATTTTTTGAGTTATTGCCCTTTGTTGTTTTTCATACTTGAATCTTGTCCGGAGTATATATCTAAAAGTATAATAGCTAGGATCATGAAACTTCATGGGTGTATAGATCTCACCAAGGGGGAGTGCAGTGCACAAGAACCATAACTCTACCTAACTTATTTTTTGAGTTATTGCCCTTTGTTGTTTTTCATACTTGAATCTTGTCCAGAGTATATCTCTAAAAGTATAATAGCTAGGATCATGAAACTTCATGGGTGTATAGATCTCACCAAGGGGGAGTGCAGTGTAAAAGAATCATAACTCTACCTGGCTTATTTTTTGAGTTATTGCCCTTTGTTGTTTTTCAAACTTGAATCTTGTCTGGAGTATATCTCTAAAAGTATAGAAGCTAGGATCATGAAACTTCATGGGTGTATAGATCTCACCAAGGGGGAGTGCAGTGCATAAGAACCATAACGCTACCTGGCTTATTTTTTGAGTTATTGCCCTTTGTTGTTTTTCATACTTGAATCTTGTCCGGAGTATATCTCTAAAAGTATAATAGCTAGGATCATGAAACTTCATGGGTGTATAGATCTCACCGACGGGGAGTGCAGTGTACAAGAATCATAACTCTACCTGGCTTATTTTTTGAGTTATTGCCCTTTGTTGTTTTTCAAACTTGAATCTTGTCCGGAGTATATCTCTAAAAGTATAATAGCTAGGATCATGAAACTTCATGGGTGTATAGATCTCACCAAGGGGGAGTGCAGTGCATAAGAACCATAACTCTACCTGGCTTATTTTTTGAGTTATTGCCCTTTGTTGTTTTTCATACTTGAATCTTGTCCGGAGTATATCTCTAAAAGTATAATAGCTAGGATCATGAAACTTCATGGGTGTATAGATCTCACCAAGGGGGAGTGCAGTGCTTAAGAACCATAACTCTACCTGGCTTATTTTTTGAGTTATTGCCCTTTGTTGTTTTTCAAACTTGAATCTTGTCCGGAGTATATCTCTAAAAGTATTATAGCTAGGATCATGAAACTTCATGGGTGTATAGATCTCACTAAGAAGGAGTGCAGTGCACAAGAATTTTAACTCTACCTAGCCTATATTTTGAGTTATTGCCCTTTGTTGTTTTCATACTTGAATCGTCCAGGGCATATCTCGAAAAGTATTATAGCTAGGACCATGAAACTTTTACCAACCCGCTCCCACTGTTGACATAAAGCAGTGTTACGGGCGTATCTTGTGACAGTTTGACACCTTGTTCTGGATAGAAATTATTGTGGGAAATGAAGGAATTCTTTGTCACAATCAATTTCTTCATTTTTAACAAGGTTTTCCATCCAAGCTTTTATTTCATGGGTGAACAATCTCTACTTTTGATTTCAGTTATTTCGTTGTCTGAATTCAGTCTCTTCCAAATTTGACCATCTTTAACCCTTTCCCAAACAAGACCTGGTTTTGAGATCCCATTTGAAAAGACATGGGAAAACATTGAGACAAAAGAAGAAAATGCTGGTGACCAGCATTTTCTCCTTTTGCCTAAATATTTTCTGTTCAATATTTCACACTAACCCCTTTTCACCTTTTTTTTCACCAAAATACATATTGTCGTCTTCAGCAACTTTTGATTTGTAACACCCTACAATTTTGCCGTTTTGGAAGTGTTAATTTTTTTGTTGTTTAGGAAAGAGTCGGCTTATGAATAAGCCACCATCACCACACATTCGTCAGTCCTCCAGGGCAATATGGTCACTGGATCGAATAATAACACCATAATGTTTGTATCTTAAATAACGTAATCTATAATTTCCATCAAACATTGTATGATCTTTCTAATTAACTTCATAAAATACGACTATAAAGCGAAATTATGAGTTTCGGATTGGAAAAACAAACATAATGGTATATGAGAGCACAAAAAGGATATACCAGCGCATATGTCCAGTCTGACTACTAGGACAATAATTCCTGCTCTTTTATGCCTACTTTATAGGATATATAGGAAAAACATTGATCTCAATCAAATTGTGCACATGCGAAGGCTGATCAGGAACTATGTTTGCCACAAGGACCACTATCCATATTCTAGCTCATATTCTATAATTAGTCCATTCGAGAGGTCCCGGGTTCGATACCCGGCCACGGCTAATACCCTTTCTGACAAAATTGTCACCCACCAATGGGTTTGAAATCGTTAACCTAAGTGGGCGAGCAGCTGGAGGCTCGGTAAGGGTGTTGTGGTAGTACTGGTTTGAGAAACAACAGGAATCCATGGGTAGGTGCTCCAGCCGCCGCGATATGACCCTGGCAGTTGAAAACGGCGTAAAACCCCAATAAACTGAAACTCTATAATTAGTCAATATTAACTTGTGGTCTGCCACGAGTATTTCTTTATATTGACTTCCTTGCTTACAAGGAACTAAAAAAATCCCAGGCTGTAGCGATGGTTTATTAGAAATTATAATACATACAATTATTATAAAATATAATCAGAAATTCTGATACTGATCGAATTGTCGCTTTCAACGTTGTTTACGTATGGTAGATTCTATGCAGCATAAAGCTGTCTACTTCAGGATAGTCCTTCCCAATGAAAGCATAGGAGCCATGATCTGGAAAACGTCCTTTAAATGCATTTGAGAAAAACCTGGATCCAGACCAGCCAGTGCATACGCACAGTCTGATCAGGATCCATGTTGTTCTCTAAAACCTTCCTTGTGACCTGTAGCAACCATAGAAGAGCAGCATCGGTGTTTGTCAGTCTTCGCTTAGGCACAGGCTGGTCTTGAAATGTGGCTGTCTCAAATGCTATGAGGGACGTTTTTCCAGACCCCAATGGCGTCACACGAAATATTCCGGTGTCATGTGAATCTCATTATGGTGGACTAAGATAATGGATTTGCTTACGTTTTCTTTTCATCCTATTTTACTAAATATCATATTTACATTAACTAAGTCGATGACATCGTTGTCTATCTATCTAGGGATCTTGTTCCGCTTGGATTCGAATTTCGATTAGGTTAATATCCTATTTGACTTTTGAAAAAATATATTTGTTTTACCTACCAATGGACCAATTATTATCTACCAACCGCATGATTTGCCTGTGACGAGCAGCTAGTAGCTCGGATTGGGTGTTATGGCACTACTTGTACCGGTGTCATAACGAAATCAGAAAGTCTTCAATGATTTTGTCAATAAGAGAGCGATTTGAGTTCGATTTAAAGCAGTGAATGTGGAGGTATGTCAGTCATTATATGGCATGCTAGATTTCTTAGCGAAAAGCTGTTAAAAAGTTATTGGCGATCACCAATAACCTTTCATTAGCTTATTTGAAATCTATCACGTCCAGCCAATTCCTGGCACAATATGTACTGGTGCCATACAAGACAGTCCGTACAAAATAAGAAAGCCTCTTGGCTAAAAAACACCGGCCTCTGCAATTGATAAAAAGGTTAACTCCGCATAACGAATACTTCTCATCAAAGTAAACTTTGTGAAAAATTAAGAAATTCCGTGTGACAATGTTTTCTAGCCCAAAAATACCAGAACATTGTACATTTCATTCACTTGATATTGTCATCTGCAACATCTTTGAATTTGGACAAGTCTAAAATTTTGCCGTTTGGTAATGGGTTAAAACACTATTTTTATTTTCAGAATGAACCGCGACAGATCTTGAGTACGAACGTCTGGGTCCGTTTGGTAAGTGTTTTCATATGGCAAGGATTAGGCCCATCTGTGCTGAAATATTTTTTTGTTTTTAACTATAGTTTGATAAAGATGATATGGCACATGTTTATAAAATGTACATTATGTAAACAAAACAAAATGAAACTCAAAATTACTTCAATTTTACATGTGATGGTTCGAAACTTGCAATTGTCTACACCTGCAAGATTCGAACCAAAACATGTAAAATTGTATTGAAAATTAAGGATGTTTTCTCCTTGCTTACATAGCTTCAGTTTGTAAACATGTGCCATAATATCTTGACCAAACTTTAATTGTACATAATCGTATTATTTTGATACTGGTTATTAGAACTTTCGTTTTACAACTCGAATTTTAAGGACTAGGGCCTACAACCCTGCATTATCTCCGAAACATTTCGTGCATCCTCGGGTGTCATCCATGACAACGGAAATATGCGAGGAATATATTCGTCAATTTCCGGACGCCATTCGTGACAACGGAAATTGACGAGGGATAACCTCGTCAATTTCTGTCGCCACGGATGACGTCCGAAGTTGCACTAGATGTTTTGTATACTTTTTTTTGTTAGAAATGTGTTTAAGTGGTTAAAAATTACAATAGAAATTTGATATACACTAATTCCGGATTGCCTCTAGTTCATGAAATATAAAGAACCAAAGCTGTTTGCCGATAATGGTAAAGGAAAGTTTAAGTCAACATTTGACCTAGTGTGAATTTGTTTTGATTCTCAAATAATTGAAATTTAAATAAAGAGTAAGTCGGCGTGCCATTTCTTCAGTGTAATAATTAATTCTTTATTCAACCCTTTCCCTAACGACAAAATATATAAAGACGATCCGATTTGAAATATGGTGCAGACGACAAAATAGATATTAACTAATGGCAAAATCTGTGAAAATATAGCTCAGAAAACATTGAGACAAAAGGAGAAAATGCTTATCATCAGCGTTTTCACCTTTTGTCTCGGTGTTTTACAAATGTAATTCTATTGGGAACGTCAAAACCAGATCTTGTTTGGTAAAGGGTTAACTGTCATTTTAGATTTTATTCAAATAAATCAAGTGCGCCTTACCCTTATATAATATTTAGAGAATAAATAGAATTGCTAAAACGATATTTCTTCTTACAAAGAGAGAATGTTTATTGTTAGTAGTTTCTCCTTTTCATTACTTTTTCACGTTTTTTTTCAAAGTTAACATGTTTTTGAATAGTATAATAAATATTGTCTAGATGCATCTCTTTTGTATTTTGTCAAATCTAAATGTGCGTCTAAAACCGATACCTGGGCTTTGAAAACTTAATTTAAGTGTTAGCCTACTAAATGCTTTCTTAACCGTTCTCTTTTAGGAGCACAAAATCAATCAAAGTGCTGAGAGCACTGTAATTGGACGTCTCTGATTGATTGAGCGGGATTGTACATGAACGAAAGATATTTTATTCATTCTTCTGTGTTTAATTCTATAAGATCGGTTTCGGACATACGAAATCGGCTTTAATACCAGAAAACCCTTCTCAGGCTTCAAATTGATTTGATTGCCGTTTCAAGACAACTGATTTGTCGCCATGAATAATCACTATTAATTTGATTACCAAATTCAATTAGGGACATGCGATTAGCACTTTTGTCTTCTTGTTTCGGTTCACTATGAGTATTGTCGTCAGTTATACTTTTCATTGATTTTATAAAGTACGCTACAAAGCAATTTATTCAAAATGTAAGCCAAGGCGCTACATAAATGAAAGCCGCGATAGCTCACTTAGCAGAGCACTCACCTTGTACTCTTTACACATGTTATATCCGGAAGGCCCTGGGTTCGAATTCTACTCAGACATTGTTCTTTTTAATCATCATTTTTTATACGCCGCCGGAGGCGGACGTATATTGGCGTCATCTTCTCCGTCTGTCCGTCCGTCCATCCGTCCGTCCGTCCATCCGTCCGTCCATCCGTACGTCCGTCCACTTTTCTTGTCAACGCAACTCCTCCTAAGTTTCTGGCTGGATCTTCTTGAAACGTGGTCAATGTTATCACCTCAATTGGTAGATGTGCATGAAGGAATGATTTTATGGTTCGTTGATTTTTGCCAGAGTTATGCCCCTTAAAAACTTAGTCTCTGGGGCTTATTGAAATTGCAGCCTTATCAACGCAACTCCTCCTAAGTTTCTAGCTGGATCTTAATGAAACTTGGTCAATGTTATTACCTCAATTGGTAGATGTGCATGAAGGAAGGATTTTATGGTTCGTTGATTTTTGCTTGAGTTATGCCCCATAAAAACTTAGTCTCTGGGGCTTATTGAAATTGCAGCTTTGTCAACACAACTCCTCCTAAGTTTCTGGCTAGATCTTAATGAAACTTGGTCAATGTTATCACCTCAATTGGTAGATGTGCATGAAGGAAGAACTTTATGGTTCATTGATTTTTGCCAGAGTTATGCCCCCTTAAAACTTAGTCTGTGGGGCTTGTTGAAATTGCAGCCTTGTCAACGCAAGTCCTCCTACGTTTATGGCTGGATATTAATGACACTTGGTCAATCACCTCAATTGGTAGATTTGCATGAAGGAAGGATTTTATGGTTCATTGATTTTTTTTCTAGAGTTATGCCCCCTTAAAACTTAGTCTCTGGGGCTGATTGAAATTGCAGCCTTGTCAACACAACTTCTTCTAAGATTCTGACTGGATCCTTATGAAACTTGGTGGATGTTATTACCTTAATTGGTAGATGTGCATGAAGTAAGGATTTTATGGTTCATTGATATTTGCCTGAGTTATGCCCCCTTCAATCTTAGTCTCTAGGGCTTAATGATATTTCAGTCTCGTGAACGCAATTCCTTCCAGGTTTTTGACTGGATATTTATAAAAACCTTTTTGTGAGCACAACTTTTTACAGGTTTTTGTGTGAATATTTAAAAATCCTTGTCAATGTCATTTTTTTTGTCTCAAGTTTTATAAGTGGCGGCGTATATTGTGACCATGGCACTCTTGTTCGACTTCTATCTCTACCATCGTTGGCGGAAAAACGACCGCAGTGATTTAGAATCGATCTTAACACAAATTCAACGAAATAAAGTAATGAAACGCCGATCATTTACATACAATTCCGCTCAATCAATGAGAGGCGTCTAAATATAGTGCTCCAAGCACTTTGATTTTTATTCCTGTTTAGAGTAAAAAAAGAAAAAAAACACGGTAGCAGTTTTCCCTGGTTGTGGTTACAAAACAAATTCAATACATACTTTTCCTGAAACAAAATACCAGATGAATTGGAGCACCTAACCATGGATTCCTCATACAAGTACTACCGCAGCATCCTTACATCTACAGATGTGCATAAAAAGAAGAAATTGGAAACGTGCCGTCGGGAAAATGGCAGTGGAGTACAATAAGCAATTTAAATCTTCATATCATTATCAACGAAAATTTGAGAATAGCAATGTCTCTATCTGTAAACATATTCATACGATCATCCAGGTACCATCTGTTGCAGACCCATTGCTTCATCTTCTTAGCTCAATACACGTAAACGGGTCTCTTAAACGAAATAAATACAGATCGCTGTCACTTAGTCTTATACGAGGGACGTTCAATTAAAAGTGGTACTAATGGTCCACAATACCTCACGGTTCTACAGAACTAGTGGTGCTAGTGGCTATTTGACGGGAAAATTACTGTCTATACTTGGTCAAAATTTGGGACAAATTCGTTGACTCTTTCAAAAGTTATTGAACTTTTAAATTGGTTCAGTCATATACACTGGCTATTTCGCTATGCGCAAATTGGAAAACGAACTGCAGTAGGATACACGGGTCTACATTAAAGGTCGCATAGGCTTTGAAATATCTGCATCACATGTATATAATGAACTATTTCAGATTCGTGGACATTCGAACGTTGAATATACGTCAGTTTTTAGGAAGATAATAAAAATTGAAATTGGTAAAACTGGCCTGAATGATGCCCCCTCTCAGGCAACCCGGGTAGAGCTAGTGCCAAAGCAAATGTTGCTGTAGATTCCGACATGAACGAACAAGACGCATGGTTCAATGTGCAAGAAATACAATGTAGCAGATAAAGTTGGTTTTTCATCGGGGACATGTTATATGATTTTGACGAAAGGGTTGAAACACAAAAAAGGTTTATACCCATTGGGTCCCCCATCTGCTGCCTAAAGGATTGAGAGCCACCCGTGCAATATATTTTGAAATAATGCAATAAATGCAACACATTGTGTGCTTTCTGAGCTATAAACATATGATTGAACAATAATCTGCTATTATGAGCACCAATGGTGTGTCATTAACAAGCAATGGTTGAGAAAAGACCAGGAAAGGTCCGAAATAGCCAAAAAATTAAAAGCGCGGGAAAAGTTTTGTACGCGGTAATTTTCAAATGTAACGGGTGTATTGTTCAAATTACTGTTTCAAATAGAACCACTATCGCCGGTCATTCATACAAGAAATGTATGTCGGCGAAAGTAACGAAATATTACGAAAAGAGCAGGTCTAGGACCGGCTAAAGAGGCATGTACCAAATCCATGACAACGGAGCTGTCCACAGGTGTCATCTTGTTCAAGACTTCCTGAAAGAGACACATGCTACACATAGTTTTCAACCACCCTTAAAGCCGGGCTTAAGCCCGTGTGGCTTCTTTGCGTTCCCCATGATGACGAAAAAAGCCTCTAGTCGTCGGTATAGGTCTTCATGTTCCATTTGCAGTGCAATTTACCAGTGTCTGCGGGGTGTTCCAAAAGAGGTCCATTTATTGGCATATAAGTAACGGATTTCAAAACTTCAGAAGTGTGTGGGTGTCATAGAGGATTACTTCGAAGGATTGAAGAAACTTAAAATTGAATTGCGACATAACTATGGTTTATAGAACCCCAGTTCCAAAATTTATTGAACGTCCCTCGTACTAGTAATAATCATTGTTGTCATGATCATCGATCAGTATGTAAACAGGTCATGATACTGTCGAATATCAGTGATACAGATGATGGAGAAAAAAAAACTCGTAAGAGCAACTATTTTTCTGAATATGTGGATTTCACTAGTGTCTCATCTGAAGCTGTTCAGATGGAACCCCGATTTGTCATCGAGTCGAACCCGAGTTGCGAAATGAACTCACTCCCCGATAATCAGTTTCAAAACCCTGGTTCCAAAGTACGTCTCGTGGAAACCCCGTTCCTTTAAATATGTCAAAGACTTAAACAACAATGATCAAAGAAAAGGAACCTATCATACACAATACGTGCATTAAATTGGGTAATCATTCTAAAATGTGTGTTTTCAGTAAACATATCAAGAAAAACAAACGTTTTACAGAAGAAATAATCCGAACTGGTTTTGAACCAACGGCGTTCCATTTCAAACTGAAAAAATGTTGCGAGGTTAATCCTTTCCCGTTTGAGCTATCGCTGCTGCTGATGATATAGGGTGTCTGTTTACATTATAACCATAGTGTATGCATGTATCGCTTTCTAAAGATCTTACCCTTTACACAATAAATATTACGAAAGTCAAAAAACTACAAGAAAATGATTAAATCGAAAAAAGATCGTAAAGTTGGTTAAGACGTGGCATGAATTGAATCGGCCAATGAATCTTATAGTATTTGTTAGAGAACACATAGAAAGTAGGAAAAGATACGACAGTTTTCCTGTATGGTCGCAAAATCTATTTTGAATTTTGGTCAACTGGCAATTGAGTCTGAGAAAGGGTTTTTTGGTAATGGAACCCCATTTCGCCTGTCCAAAAGTGGTTATAAGAATTGTACGTCCTTTCGGACGTCCAATTAAAAATTGTTTTTGGAAAATGTCATTATACATTTGAACCGGTATATGGTGGCGAAAATAGCCTTTTGTTATCTGAGGCAAGCATGGGACCAAAATCAGCCTACGTATACACATAATCTTATTAGGACCCACGCAGTTCTGTTATAACTTCTCCATGTCCCTTGTAATGTGTATGCCAACAGTTTAGATCCCGATTAAACTATAGCTGCACTGCATCAGTCGATATGCTGATCTAGACAGTCGATCGCAAATGCCTTGTCTTAATCCTTCCCCAAACGTAAAAATAGCCGCAGCAAATATGCATTCTGACAAAAGTGTCACCCACCAATGGTTTTAAATCGCGAATCTATGTGGGCGAGCAGCTGGAGGCTCGGTTATGGTGTTGTGGTAGTGCTGGTATGAGAAACAAAAGGAATCCATGGTTAGGTCCTCCAGCCACCGTGATTTGACCATAGCAGTTGAAACGGCGTAAGAGACCAATAAACCAAACGTAAAAAAGGATTGTTCTTATTTGTTAGGTGCTGTAGTAGACAATTGGGTAATGAAAAAATAAGACTTTTGTACAATTTGGCACAGAAAATATTGAGGCAAAAGGAGAACATGATTGATATCGTCATTTTATTCTTTTGTCTCCATTTGTCAAAGTCTGACCAGGTCTTGTTTGAGAAAATGCTTAAGAACTCCTATTTGTTTTTCATATTGAAACTCATCTACATTTTTTCCGCCTTTTACAGACGTGGAACGATTGTCGGTTAAGCTGGAACAAATCCTCATACAATAACCTGACAGATATAACAGTGTTGTACAACGATATTTGGTTTCCTGATATCACACTATATGACAGGTTAGTAAAATTATTGTAGAAAATTGAGAGAAAAAATACTTTCTGAACAAGTGGTGTACAACGATATTTAGTTTCTTGATATCACTCTGTATGACGGGTGAGTAAAATAGACGTGACTGGTCACACTAAACGGGACCTTCTGGGAAGAGTGAAAAGTATCAATCCAAATCAGTCTGCGCAGGACAAAATGCCAAAGATGCCTATTTGTAAATAGTATCACTTAATACCATAGAGCATGGCATGCACATAAAAATAAAACGAGCCAAATTCTATTGTGAACAGTCCACCGTGCAAAATGGCCTGCAGTTTGAACGATTTTATTGAAACACTAAAAAGAAATATGAAAGTGAGCGTGTATTTCGATATACATTTAGTGTCAAAATCATTTTTCTATAAGCTTGACATTCCGCCGCAGAACAATGCTTTCATGATAAGTGCGATGTTACTTGACCCTGTAACTTTAGCTCACAGTCTTGTATTTTTAAAATTCCTATTAGATAATCAAGTTCCGTCACAATTCTTCTTTCAAAAATAAACGGTAAATTATTTACCAGAAGAACAATCATGTTAAGATAGTCCACCCTAATGAGATTAATGTGCGGTCGGAAATCTTCGAGCGACGTTGTTAACATTCGTGACGTATCCGACCTATTCGGTCGACGTAGACGACATTCCACCGCCAGATATTTACGACGTCGTATACCATACGATCTTGAACACACTGTACGAAAGATGGGTTATGAAAGTTCGAAAAAAAAATATCCCCCGAATATAGAAAGTAGCATAAGCATTTCGTCGGTGTAAATGCTGAACCTCGTATGATTTTTTCGTAAAATCTCTTGTCCAGTTAAAGACATTTCTTGCAAGGTGTAAGATATTATTGCTGATCAGTATTAATGACACATTATTTGTGAACAATATGTCCAAATTGCAAGTCAAACCTCTCAGTCTGTGAGAACTGTTATTACAGTTTTTCCTTCCCATTTAAAATCTTCCAAAAACGAGATACGATGTTTTGCATTTACAACGATTGTTTGATTTATCGTAGTAGCTGCACAGCATAGAGAACATTGTAGTTAAAAACACAATTTAAAGAGAGAAAGCAAAGCCAGTAGCGAAAAGATTCTATTCACAGCCTTACTTTTTAGTAATTAAAATAAGCCGGCGACACATTATTGGGCCTAAATTAATTTTGTATACCGTTGAGAATGTTGATTAAGAAAAAAAGTTGTAACCATTTTGAACTTCTCATCGCATATGTTTCACAGGGTATGAAGAAGGAATTGCAGCAATTGCAGACGAGAAAAGTGTATAGATCAATGCTAACTGGCAATTTGACACAATGTCTATATTTTTTCTATTTTGTATTCGATAGAGAAATCCATGAGTCAGTCCTAGTTATCCCTCCAAAATAATATGATCCCGATTTATACAAAATAACACGTGTCATATTTCTTCATTCTACTGCATTCTTTCCCTTTTAGGGCTACAGAACTAGATATGATTTCTCATTAACCGTCATTACTATGTGTAAATTTATTAGTCCCCTACCGGTGTTCACACCGGAGGGGACTATAGGTTTGCCCTCCGTCTGTCCGTCCGTCCGTCAGTCTGTCCGTCCGTCCGTCCGTCCGTCTGTCCGTCAGTCTGTCCGTCAGTCTGTCCGTCTGTCCGCTCAAATCTGGATCCCGCGATAACTTAATAACTAAGCAAGCGTTTTTGATGAAAGTTGGTATATGACTAGATGGCAATGTGTAGATTATGCACATCATTTTATTTTTGTTTTTCGACTTAAATTGAGGTTGCTATGGTTACAGAAATAGTGAAAATATGGCCAAAAATGGGATCCTGCGATAAGATAATAACTAAGCAAGCTAGTTTGATGAGACTTGGTATATGACTATATGGCAATGTGTAGATTATGCACATCATTTTATTTTTGTTTTTAGACTAAAATTGTTGTTGCTATGGTTACGGAAATAGTGAAAATATGGCAAAAAATATTGGATCCTGCGATAAGTTAATAAGTAAGCAAGCTAATTTGATGAGACTTGGTATATGACTAGATGGCAATGTGTAGATTATGCACATCATTTTATCTTTGTTCTTTGACGAAAAGTGCGGTTGCTATGGTAACGGAAATAGTGAAAATATGGCAAAAAATGGATCCAGCAACCTAATCTATTATTGATTACCATATTGAGTCAATGTGAAGCCGGTAGGGGACTTTATGTGTTGCATACAACACCAGATACTTGTTTTCTATATTATATAGCTGACGATAAATGGCCTTGCGGAGCATCTCTAGCTAATAGCTAGAGATGCTCTGCTATGTCATTTATCGTGAGCTATAACGATGAACATGTATGTTTATGTTCAAATAATTTATCTTTTGTTGTTAACAGTGCAGCGGACGAAGTGATGTTTCCCGGCCGTGAGTCTTACAGTGCCGATATTGCCGATACTGGTTCCGTCACTTACAACTTTCCGACGGTATTAACGAGCGTGTGCCGAGTCAACGTTCGGTATTTTCCGTTCGATACACAGAGATGTCCGTTAAGATTCGGCTCCTGGTCCTTCCACGGCCTAAACCTGGACGTCGTGAATAAAAACCCATCAGGTAATATCAAACAGAAACCTAAACAAGATACCCAAAACAAACTAAAGCAATGAAAACAAACAAAAACAAACAAACAAACAAAAATCCCCCCCCCCCCAAAAAAAAAAAAAAAAAAAAAAAAAAAAAACACACACAAAAACAATTAAACAATCAAAGTACTGAAAGTACTCTTGGGAAGCAAATTCGTAAATAATATAGGCCTGTCCAGAAGTAGAGTACTTTGATTAGGTACTTTGATTATCCATTTGAATACATTGAATACTTTGATTCCATGCATCTATTTATAGCTTTAAATTTTCATAGTTCAGTAAACTTGACTGGCCCATTTAGAAGGAAGGCCATTGGACTGAGCTTTGAACCATAATAAAGTAAATTACTACGTAGGTCTTTTCTTCTCTTAGAGAAATGATTAATTAAGTGTTTCATTTTCAGTCACACAATTCAATATCTACACATAACTTCAGACTTACATATTGAATATTCGAATGACTGTTACCTCACCAATCTTTGCTTTTGATAGAACTATTTATAGTGAGGAGGACCGGAAGATGTTGTGTGGTATGCAGAGAATGGTAAAGTGCAGAGAAAGGCGGCTGTATAGAGAAGCACATTTTGCAAAATTTGCTTCCCAAAAAACTACGGTCTCGTGCAGGTCGACATGACTCTATATAATTATGACAACAATCTTTATTCTAAAATACAAAAGCTGAAAAATCAACAAACAATTATTTATTGTGATTTCGCCCATCTCGAACTTGCATAAATTCTCAAAGGGAGTCAAATCTTTCAAAACAAAGTCGACGATATAGCAACAAATTATGCCCCTTGCCTTCTTACTCTATCCTAAAGCTACCAAGTAACAAAAGTAACACAGTTTTTTTTTCAAAAAAAAAAAAAAAAAAAAAAAAAAAAAAAAAAAACTTATGAAATACACCGCTGTTTTATTTAACAAAACCATCGTAACTGCAGGTAATTTTAAGCTGCAGTTACGAGGTTTTTGTTGAAAGGCGACGGTATAGTTCAATTTCGATAGCAAAGTTCAATATGGGCGATAAACTCTGTACGGAGAGTAGTTTAACGTAACGCTAACAGCCCCTCGCAGCCATGTCATGATGTCACATTTAAACGATACATTTCACACCTTACTAATATCCCTTTCCCACACATTGACGCTTTTGGACGCCCCACAAAATAAAGGCTTTTGAAAACATTGTGGAACATGAAGAAATTACTTGTGACAAGCAATTTCTTCATTTTCCACAATATTTTCTACACAAAAAGTCCAAAAAAGTAAATTTTCATTCAGTTTTAATTGTCGTCTGCAACATCTCTGAATTTGGACAAGTCTAAAATTGTGTCGTTTGGTAATGGTTTTAAACCATGTTTTCTCTTCAGGTGACATCGACACGTTTGTGGTAAACAATGAATGGGACATAAAGGACATGCCCGTTGAACGTACACTCATCTATTACAACTGTTGTTTGGAACCGTATCCTGACGTCACGTTTTACGTCGTCCTACATCGACGTCCCGCGTTTTACGTCCTCACGATGCTGTTTCCGTGTATACTCGTGTCGTTTGTGTCAGCCCTGACGTTTATCTTGCCAACTGAGTCAGGGGAGAAAGTGTCGCTAGAGATCACGGTGCTGCTGTCCCTCGCCGTGTTCTTGTTAGTCGTGTCTGAAGCGTTACCTCCAGCTTCCGATAACTTCCCAATTATAGGTAAATGATAGATCTTAAGGCAGTACACCCCTTATGAGATTCATGTGACGTCGAAATTTTTCGTGCGGCATCGTTCACATTCGTTACGTATGCGAATCTCCTCGGGTAGCGTCATAAACATTCGGCGATGGAACGTTCCACTGGCGAATGTTAACGACGTCGCCCGAATTATTCCGATGTCGTGTGAGTCTCATTAGGGCTGGGCAACTTCAAGTACATGTAGATATAGATTTCGAAAAAGGACCCTCATGCCCTTTTTTTACTATAACGGATTCTGATAGACACACTCATTGAATCTAAATACATCTTTAATAATCAATTTTGAACCTGTTGGATCTGAAATTCAGATTACTTAACTTTCGTAGAAAATAATAGAATGATTTCTATTCCTGATAATGTACGATGAGACATTTATTCATATTTAGTGATCCGATCACGTTAATACATTATGATAGAACCAAAATCTTAAGACCCGGTCATATACTTTTCTGCGTCCACATCACGTCTAAAATTAAACTGCACGGGTCCCCTGTTTCAGACGTGCTTCGATATTGATATGGACACGAAATTGTGTATGTGACCAGGCCTTTATGAAAGCTTTCATTTACATTTGCAGGTTCGTATTTTGCCGCGGCGATGGTCCTAGTATCAGTAAGCTTGTTACAGACGATACTTATTGTTAACGTGTTTCATCGGGGAACCAACGGTCGTAGAGTACCCAGGTGGGCGTATTTACAATAATGTAGATATCTATCTTTTGTCTGCTTTTCCATTAATGTTCATTTGCATGATATTATTCTTCAGTGTCATAGAAAACAAGATGTGTTTGTGAAACACAAATGCCCCCGAAATGGCCATATTTCTAAAATGTTAAGTTTTCGTAGAGTAAAGGGTTATTAAGGGTTAAGGGATGACCTTGAGGAAGGTCAAACTGCTTGCAACAGATAGATATCATTGAAAGGAAGTTGCATACCAAATTTGAGCTTTGTATGTCAAATACTTTTGGAGAAAAGGCAAAGGTTAAGTTTTCGGAGTAAAAGTTTAAGTTTTCGTAGAGTAAAGGGTTGATAATGGCTAACGGATGACCTCGAGGAAGGTCAAATTGCATGAAACAGATAGATATCATTGAAAGGAAGTTGCATACCAAATTTGAGCATTGTATGTCAAATACTTTTGGAGAAAAGGCAAAGGTTAAGTTTTCGGAGTAAAAGGTTAAGTTTTCATAGAGTAAAGGGTTGATAAGGGTTAAGGGATGACCTTGAGGAAGGTCAAATTGCATGGAACAGATAGATATTATTGAAAGGAAGTTGCATACCAAATTTGAGCTTTGTATGTCAAATACTTTTGGAGAAAAGGCCAAGGTTAAGTTTTCGGAGTAAAAGGTTAAGTTTTCATAGAGTAAAGGGTTGATAAGGGTTAAGGGATGACCTTGAGGAAGGTCAAATTGCATGGAACAGATAGTTATCATTGAGAGGAAGTTGCATACCAAATTTGAGCTTTGTATGTCAAATACTTTTGGAGAAAAGGCCAAGGTTAAGTTTTCGGAGTAGAAGGTTAAGTTTTCATAGAGTAAAGGGTAGATAAGGGTTAAGGGATGACCTTTAGGAAGGTCAAATTGCATGGAACAGATAGATATCATTGAGAGGAAGTTGCATACCAAATTTGAGCTTTGTATGTCAAATACTTTTGGAGAAAAGGCCAAGGTTAAGTTTTCGGACAGACGGACAGACGGACAGACGGACGGACAGACGGACAGACGGACGGACAGACAGACAGACGGACATGAGATAAACAATATGCCCCCGATCTCTCGATACGGGGGCATAAAAAAATGAAATAAAAATTGAAAATCATGTACACATTAACACAATTGAATATTAAAAGGTTTGGCTTGCCATCGCATCTTTTTACCATTTATTTGCCATTCAGTGTTATTCACGAAATTCCGTGTATGTACCCTTTGTTTTGTATTCGGGCACTCTCATTTTCATGTATCGTCGGTGGTATTGCAAAACCTCGTACATATTGTCTGATTGAAGCTGTAGATACGAAGTTTTGCATTAACACCGACGAAATGCCACTTTAGGAAAGCCATTTGTTATTTTTCCTCTTCTATATTTTGATTATTTCCTTTCCTCAGCTAATGATATGTTTTTTTATATCTAAATTCCAGATGGTTGAAGACTGTTTGTTTCCAATACCTTGCACGGGTAGTTTTCGTCAAACCGGACACTCCGGGTAACAAAGTACATCACGCGGAGGAGAAACTGGTAAGTGTCATTTTGGACTAGATTCTATTCCAATTTGAACGACAGAAAACTTGATATGAAAAGAAGAAAAATTGTGCATTTTAGCTTAGAAAATATTAAGACAAGAGAGGAAAATGCTGATCATCAGCATTTTCTTCTTTTGTCCGTATGTTTTCTAAAGCTTCTTCTGTTAGAGGCGTCAAAAGACTCACTGTTTGGGAATGGGATAAGGAGACATTCCATAAATATTTTCTCATGAAGGTTACCTTTATTTTTTATCTGAAAGAGCCCAATTTCTTGTGAATTTTTTTTTAGAAGTATGAATGAACCCATTTATGCCTGAATTTTTATTTTAGGAAAACAATCAGAGAAAACAATGAAAACCATGTGAAAACAACTTAAGCTTTAATTTTGTGAAATTTCAATGGAAAAGTATGATTTTGTACAAAAACATTTTTGTCCACTTAATGGGGAATGCTCCAGTTTCCTAAAATTTTCCCCAATAATAGAATTTATTTATTTTTTGTATGTTGAAATCATATGTTATTATCAATTGAAAAATAATATAAAAATGGATGGTCAGCGATCTTGTTTGAATTTTATAGGCATTCGTATCACATACCCCTACAGCGAAAAAGTGCACAATTTCTTGCACCTGTCCAAGTTCACTAAAATGCTAATAAAGTGCTGTATATTTATCGTTTAGTCCCGAAAACGGATTTTAAGTAACGTCTTACATTTAATAAGAACAGAAAACCAAAAATATGTGCTATTAGAAAAGCGTAAATGTATAAAACAGCATGCTTACGTGTTCGGTTAGATCAATGAAGCTGGAGTGATTTATGTCAAAATTTGCACATTTTTGGAAATATTTCAAGTTCTACATAATAGAATATGATTAAACTCCTTCATTGTATTAAGCAACATGTCCTGGTAATAATTCAAAAAGAAAATGTATAGGTCAGCACACTTATTAGTGAATTACAGCAATTTTTATCAGCTACACATGAATAAAATGACACAAAAGAGTGGTAACTGCATGCACACTTACGACTGTCTTGCTCTAAATAATCGATTTCCATCTTGGGGAAATCAGTTTCGCATAATAATTTATACACTTTTACCGTCGGAAGTGGTTAATTGTAATGACGTGTTATATTATTGAAAATATGGTAGCGAAACATATTGGTACGAAACATTTAATTTACTACAGTAATGACCGAGTGTTCCGAAAAACTGGAGCATTCCACCTTAAGTGGACGCTAGGCACGAATGAGTACGTGTAAGTTAACTTATATTTTCCCCCTTAAGCTATAGTTTCCATCATGAAATTTGCAAATATACAAGCAAAATTTCTTAACTATACCCTACCTACAAAGTAGAGTGGTTATATTGGTTTCACCATGTCTGTCCATCCGCCCATCCATCCACCCATCCGTAGATTTTTTTTGTTTCCGTGCTCTAATTCGACAACCCTTTGACTTAGAGTCATAAAACTGTACTCAGTTGTTGCCCATGACCCAAGGAGGTGCCTAATGTTTTTGGGTCACGAAGGTCAATGGTCAAGGTCACAATTGGACTTTGTTTAAAAACCGTTTCCGTGCTCCAAGTCAAGAACCTATTGACCTTGGACCATGAGACCTAAAACAGTTGTTGCGCATGACCCATTGTTTTGGGGTTACGAAAGTCAAAGGTCAAGGTCACAATTTGACTTTGTTTGTAATTCATTTCCGTGCTTTAAGTCAAGAACCGGTTGACATAGGATCATGAAAATTACTCAGTTTTTTCCCTTTGTTTTGGGGTCGCAAAGGTCAAGGTTACAATTGGGCTAATATATCTCCCTTCATCTTCCATCATACTTTTACTGTATATTTTCTGCATAAAATTAAAAATATGTTGTTACTATACAAATAATTTACAGGCACCCTCTCAGTCCTAGCGTCCACTTTTGTGGACAAAATTACATTCTTCTATAAAACTATGAAAACATACTATTTTTCTCTGGAAATTGTATCTTCAGTTACCTACAGATTAGGAACAATACAGAATAACAATGCAACAAGAAATATACAAAAAATAAAGGAAATAAACATACCTTTTCCCCTACCCATTTTCAAGTCTTTTTTCTCAGTAAAATCACTCCCTTCTCTAAAAATATTCACTTTTACTGATACTTTTATTGTTAATGAGCACTTGGATCAACATTCCCCTGCTTATCAATGGATTATCAATACAGATAAATGGTGAGAACCAGAGATAAACATATACGTAAGCATCTACTTACAGATAAAGTCTAGTGTCGTCTTAAGTGGACGCTAGGCACAAATGGGTGTCACAGAAAACTAATATATTATTTCAGGATAGCTGGAAAGAGAGTTCTTCAATGGACACCTACATAGACTTACCATCCGAGGCAAGCAGCGAAATAAACCTGAAATCAGCAAAAACAGACGAGTCAGATGACTCTCACGTGATTCAAAATGGCGGCAGTGAGTTGCGACATCTTCCGGAAAACGGTAGAAAACTCAGATTTCTTTCCAAAACATTACCACCAAATTTAGAGGATCCGACTGTTAAATATTTACGGGATCAAAATGAAAAGTTGAACATCATTGTTGCAAGTGTAAAGCAGAAATCTCAAGACGATGATATAAACTCAGAATGGAGAGATGTGGCGAACATTATGGATAGAGTGTTCTTGATGTTTTATTGTTTAGTGACAGTTATTACGACATTGGCTTTCTTACTGCAGTGCGTGTGAAAATGTGATATTGGCTTTCTTATTGCAATGGCATGTGGGAATGTGCATTAATTAACAAAGATAATAAGCTTTGCTTAGTGACACTGATAGTTCTGAAATCCATAGAGCAAAATCATGCGCACATAAGTTGCCGAGTCATCATGATTAATTCACATCCAATCTTTGGCAGTAAATGAAAGAAATGAAATATCTGATACCAATTTTCATTGACTTTTATACTCATGTGACATCATTAACTAATAAAATATGCTAGTTAGAATAATAAACATGCAAGCAACCGGTCTTCTAGGATTCGATGGAAGATAAATGATATTTTGATTAAACGTTTACCTCCAATTTATATACTTTTAGTACATGTAAACCTGTGTTTCTTCACTTGGTCTCATTGCAAGTCTCATTACATCGCAATACACATAATTCATATGGCCTCCTCCTTCTCTTCTTCTTCCTCCCCCTCCCCCTCCCCCCTCCTCCTCCTCCTCCTCCTCCTCCTCCTCCTCCTCCTCCTCCTCCTCCTCCTCCTCCTCCTCCTCCTCCTCATCATCATCATCATCATCATCATCATCATCATCATCATCATCATCATCATCATCATCATCATCATCATCATCATCAGCAGCAGCAGCAGCAGCAGCAGCAGCAGCAGCAAGAAGAAGAAGAAGAAGAAGAAGAAGAAGAAGAAGAAGAAGAAGAAGAAGAAGAAGAAGAAGAAGAAGAAGAAGAAGAAGAAGAAGAAGAAGAAGAAGAAGAAGAAGAAGAAGAGGAAGAAGAAGAAGAAGAAGAAGAAGAAGAAGAAGAAGAAGAAGAAGAAGAAGAAGAATAGTTTCTGTATATTCTGGTATTGCACAAGAGTCATCGGCAGTTCAAATACTGTAATATCAATTCGTTTCGTTCATCCTTTCCTAAATGACAAAAAATCGGCCCCTTTACAATTCAGATGTGATAGATACGAAATCTTATTCTTTTAACGTGATTTTTTTCTTTTGTTTGTTACCCATTTACAATTGGAAAAGTCAAGAATGTCGTAATTTGGGAAAGGGTTGAGGTAGATCGTATTGGGAATCTTTAGAAAGATGCAACCTAATCCTATTCAATTAACGAGGCCAAAATAATTATGAAATAAATATCGCTGTTTTTCAACAAAAACTCGTAACTGCAGCTTTAAATAAGCTGCAGTTACGTGGTTTGTGTTGAAAAGCGACGATGTAATTTAGCCGGACTTATTCGAAGTCTATTTTTTATAATCCAAGTTTTAAATCATTGCTAAAATTGAATGTTGTAAATGGGATATATTTCCTGTATGATAATTTTACTGCTGGTCGGTGAGTTTTGCTTCTTATAAACCTTTCCTAAACAAGATCTGTTCTTGGCGTCCCTGATAGAAGAAGATTGGATTAACATCGAGATAAAAGAAGAAAAATCTGATAACCAGCATTTTCTCCTCTTTCCTCAAGATTTTCTGTGCTTTAATGAGCATAAGTTCCGTTTCATTTTCAGCCGTTTTATTATCTGCAAAAGGTTTCAAATTGGATCTGTCTAATATATTGTCATCAAAGAATGAGTTAAGATTTTTTTGATATCACATTTTCATTGAATAAGATCTTTTTTGACGTCTATGATGTTTCGATAACATCAAGCTATTTAATGCTGTTAACAAACATTTTCTCCTTTTGCTTTAATATTTTCCGTGCGATATTGCACACAAAGCTTGACTGTGTTCATTGATACAAATTTTGTCGTCTGTCACAGATTTGAATAGGGACAGTATAAAAGTAATCCATTTCGGAAATGGAAAATCAACTATTGCAAAAGACGTGCACGAAAACGTGGGCGATTTCTAAAATCGACGAAGCACTTTTTCAACATCAGTGAAAACATCTATATTTACCAATTTTATACCCCTTCCTTAAAACCCATTACCACACAGTGGCGCTTTTTGAAGCCCATCAAGGACCTTGAACTTGTCGGCAATGCATTTCTGACAAGCAAATATGTAGTACGGTTAAATGTTTTCACATCTTTAATCGTTGTTTGCGAACGAAGATATATGTCCTACTTAAATTAAACAATCCTATAATGAAAACGTTCGCTGTTTTAACAGATATAAATCCAGCAAAAACCAAGGCCACAATGCATGATGACGATTTTGACGACGCCGTCACAGATGACATCATAGACGATGACGGGTTCACGTAAGAAAAGATATTTCGTCGATGTTGATCTTTGTTTGATAAAATTACTCGTGAGATTTGATTTACGTACGACGATAGCTTCATTTGTCTCTACATTTGGATATTGACCGTCGAATTTATGATTAGATTATTGTGTTGCAATTGAAGTACGAGTACATAATGCAGTCGAGATTTTTTATTGTCCAAATACAACCCTGTTTCGGTAGGGCTATATACGAAAGCAAAACATTTGGCTCATGCCTCTGTATCTGACATTATAACCCATCCTACAATGCTGCTTTATTTTGACAATAAACATGTAAGGTTGTTTCATCAAGTAGTTATTATATTCATTTAGGAATAATTTTGTGATATTTTATAACTTTATTTGATTCATTATTTTTTGCTTTCAGATCGACCATGTTTCGAGTGTTTATGGTTTGCTTGGCTATAGCATTTCTACTACACCAAGCTTATCCGGACCATTTGAAACTCTAATGACATTACTCGGTCTTCTGAAAAAAATGTCGGTGTTATTGCAAAACATCGTAACTCCAGCTCTAATTAAGATGGAGTTACGATGTTTGGCAATAACACCGACGAAATATTCATCTGTTTCTAATTCGACAATATCTAATAACGGCGGGGAATCACGTGACACAACAAGTCCAGAAAATCTTGAATAACTCATTTAATATAGGACCAATCTAAAAATAATTTTGATGGAGTAGATTTTTCAAAACTCAAATGAGAAAAAGAAATTTGTTGACAAAGTAAAATAACCTACTCAGCAAATTCCTGATATGATCCCTATCCTTGTAGTCCACCCCTAATGGATTCACGCGTCGTCGAAATCATTCGGGTGATGCCTAAACATTTGGCAGTGGAACGTTCCACCACCGAATTTGGACAAAAGGTCGCCCGAATAGATTCGGGTACGTAACGTATGTTAACGACGTCGTATGTAAAATCCCGACGTCACGTGAATCTCCTTATGGGTGGCCTACAAACAGAACATATCGATAACAAGCATTTCCCGCTTCGTGTTAACGTTTTCGTGCTTTATTGTATTTGCTATAAAACATTTAATGTTTTCATGCAATAGAATATATGATTGTATGTACACGGATGATAATCACTTGACTTGGTAAAAACTTGATATGATATATAATATGTGTTAACTTTGTTAACAAACGGGCTAGGCTTGGGTTTAATTAAGTTAAGTCCATGTATTTATGTCTTTCGAGAATCAAAATACACAACAATGACAAACCTTCAGAAATAATGCATAAATCTTTTCCCAAACAAGACCTGACTTTGGTGTTCGTAGTAGAAATACTTCGAGACAAAGGAAGACATAGTTCAGCAGCCAGAACACTCGACTTTTAGCTGAATACTGTAATCATAATGTTTTGGTTTTTCTGAAAGCTTACACGGTGCAGTTATTGAAAATGGTGGATGCAACCTTGGTACACTTGAGCAATTCTTAGATATGAAGATGGCGTCCATAATGTCTCATTGTGAAATAAAATGTTCACAAATGTTCAATACTGGGACAATGTAGGGAATACATTCGAGATGGAAGATGAAGAAAGTCATCACTGGATCTACGAACGTTGACGAATTTACGATCTTGCAAGACGACCTTTTTTTTCGGCCAAGTTGATTTCGTACAGACGACGATTTATTGATGCTGTAGTTACGAGATTTTATAACAACACCGACGGTTCATCAGTATAATAACGGTAAACATAGTCTATTTTAGCACAAAATCCATCTTTATGTCTGGAACACGTACAAATGTTTATAAATTCCACAAAAGCCAAGCATTCAACAAGCCAAGCCTGTGAAGCATCTCACAAAAAGCAGGTCACACTCGTCTTGTCTATTATTGCAGTGATTTCCGCGGAAAAAAATCGCAGAAATGGACGTATTTGTCCAGCTGTAATGTCGTATATAATATATAAATGTATACTGATAAAAATACGTTTTGGATAATTCGATGTTATAAAAATCAGGAAAATGCGGACAAAGAAAGAAATTGATCTACATAAAACAGAGCACATTCATATTAACAGCCAAGAGGGGATAAAGGCATTCTATATGTGTTATTTCAAAGCAAAACACTATCGTGCGGATGCTCATTGGAATCTTTCCTTCTACGGTATATTAGTAAAGCACATAAAACGCGGTTCGAGCATGATTGTTCAAACTAGATAATACATGGTGGTTTTTAAAAATAGATACTAAGGTTACAAAAAGGAAATCACGTATACCATTTTGCAAGAGTTGATATGTACGAAGTGCTATTTCTTTTAAACACATTGATATTCTGTCTTAACCACTGAAATGACGAGGCGTTTTGCAGTTCCTTGGACGCTGTTTTGTCATGTGTAAACCCATAATGACCTAGAAGGTCTATTACGTATGATAACGGTCTGTTATTAATATGGGCCAAGCCACCTTGTTCGGGAACGGCCCAACTCATCACAATTCCTTCCTTACAATGTCTAGCAAGATTGCTGATATAGACTTGCTCGTATTGTTTGGGTATGTGTTCCGCCACTTCCAGTGATAACACCCAATCATAGATGGGTATACCGTACTGTGGTATGGTCAGGTCCATGAACTTTACACGACCATCACTGGTCTCCTCGCAGTAAGGTGCGCCGTCATACGCGTCGTAGTGTTTTACTTGACCTAGTTTGGAAAGCTCTCTCTTATAGGCACCCGGTCCGTCGCCAAAACTTCCCACTGTCTTGTCTGAAAAGAAACATGAGATATAATCCAACATTTTTTTCATTTAAACATGATTTCTCTACTCTTTAGTTCATTGATTATATATTTATATATAGTTGATTAAAAGTTCAATGGTATAAAATATCCTAAAGATGCACAAAACATCTTAAGGTTATGTAAAGCTGTTATGTTTATAATGGTTGAAAATAATTTAAGGAATTATCTTAACTTGTACTTGTCAGGTATACCCATGTAGATCTAGCTTTTAATAAAACAGTCAAATTCTAGACAATTCTAATTTAACACTGAATCTGTCGAGTTAGAAGTGGATGTTAAAAACGATAGGATATGCATACCATAGTAGGACAATATAAGAACAAAAAGAGAAATTCTGTTCATCGACATTTTTTTCTTAATCTATATTCAATATATTTCCGAATATAACTGTATGTATCGAGAATGTCAAAAATTATTTCAGAAAAGGTTGTAAATATTATGTAATAATTGTGTATTTTTGCTTAGAAACATACTAGGCTGGTTTCAGATTGGTCGCATTTATGATAAAAGCCCCATTTCCAGAGACATGTTTAATCATTTATGCATAAGAAGTTTGATCTGGAAAATAGGTCTTAGAAGTATTTTAAGCCGTCCATGCATACCGATATGCCGGAGAGAATCTGATGAGGAGTCATGCATTTCTATAAAAGCGTCATCGTGGTTGGAAGCAACTTTTACAGAGCAGCACGGATCTTGACCAGGAGACACTTTATCCTCGGATCCCCAGGGATCTGCTACGCTACATTACCTGGGTCATGTAGCGTAGCAGACCCCGGGGTATCCGAGGATAAAGGCACTTAGGATCACGCTTATCTGGATCCATATTGAAGTCTCACAATTTATAGTAACCTACCAACCTTTGAAGAAATCTGACAGTTTCTTGACTAGATATAGATCAGTCATATGTTGACCTCCATCTTCCTTGCTGGATTCCTTGCACCAACCTCCCAGGTCATTGGTCTCTTTACCCGCACTTCTCTGTAATATACCACTCCATTCGTTATATCGTCCCTAATCAACAAAAAACCTCGTAACTGCAGCTTGTTGTAAGCTGCAGTTACGTGGTTTTTGTTGAAAAGCAATGATTACAATATCCATTCTACTAGAAAACGATGTCGATCACGTGACACGACAACTTTTGAAGATCGTTATCAATTTTGTTATAATTGGAAAAAAATGAATTCGGTTTAAGACCTGGAAGGTTCGTAAACAACAACTGTTATTAGATTATAATATGGAATATCTGTAAAAGGTAACTGATAAATACTCGTCAGTTATAGCAGAATATCTTACCGGAATCGAGATTATTTTGTCCGTAGTCGTTATCCATCCCGTGATACACAGTCTCCACCGTAGAGTCTATTTTTTTTTTTTGTTTATTCACACGCAGACGAGTCGCTTTTCAACGAAAACATCGTAATTGCATCTTCTTTTAAGCTGCAGATACGGGGTTTTCGTTGGATAGCAGCGTATTACACTGCAATAAAGCAGTCTTCGGCTTGGAGGCTTGAAAGAGTCTCGTTAAAAGTGAGAAAGTTAAAAGTGAGAAAATGTCCGTCCTGATTTTGAAGCAGAGAAGGCGGAAATGCAACATGGAATAGATGGGTATGGAAGTTTTTTTTTTAAATCAGATGATAAAAAATCTTTTGACAGTTTTGGTTTGTCGTCAGTAGATTTTGTATCAGCTGATTTAGGAAATATCTAGCTCATCCAGAAGATCCTTGTCCCACCTTTTCTGTTGCAAACCGAATAAAAATTGGCCTTGTATTAACCCATTACCAAACATCAAAAGTTTAGACTGGTCCAAACTCAAAGCTGTTGCATACGATAATATTAAGTGAATATTTCACAATTTTTGTTCTTCACGAGTAGAAATCATTGTGCGAAACGAAGAAAGTGCTTGTGACAAGCAATATCTTCATTTCCCCATAATGATTTCTACCCAGAAAGACTAGACAACTTTAAATATCATTCTTTTTATATTGTAGCCCGCAACCTCTCGGAATTTTGATCAGTCTAAATTTTGCAGTCTGGTAATGGGTTAACCCTTTTTCAAACAAGACCTGGTTTTGACGTCCCTAAAAGAAAAGGCTTGGGAAAACATTGAAACAAAAGAAGAAACTGCTGATAACCAGCAGTTTCTCCTTTTGTCTCAATATTTTCTATACCATATTTTACACATTTTCTATCTTTAATAACATTCATTTTATCATTTGTGAAAGTTTTTGAAGTGGATCACCGTAAAATTTTGTCGTTTGGGAAAGGGTTAAGAAGACACAGGTAACCAAACTTACTTCGCAATCCATTTTGCCTAGTTTTTGTCTCAATTTGTTAAGCTCGCTTGACAATTCGTCCCTCTGTTGTTTTAACGAGTTCTGCAATTCCGCGACGGCCTTGTTCGCAGATCGTGTGTTGATGTTTTCCAGGTAGATTGGTTTAGCGTGCACAGGCTCTTTAACTCTGTCACATACATAGTTGTCGCCCTTGAATGTGAATGTGATGACACAGAGCGCGAATAGGCACGTGACTGCTACAATGGCGTATCTGGATCGCATGGTGGTCTATGGATACAACGAAAGTTAATAATAATGATAATGATAATAATAATAATAATATACTCCACTGAAATTAACCTGGGAGAACTTAATTTTAGTGTGTACAGTCCGTTAGCTAAGCGTCTGAAGCCGCGTTCCCATTGCCGACCAAATCAATTCGATCACTAAATTCCCAGATCAAACCCGATCAAACTCGATCAAATGTATTTACACGAATTCTTCTTTATTTCTTGTCGATTAGCCTACTTAAGCCTCTCTTACAACCCATCGTGCGTCTTTTTAAATCGTACGTTTTAAAACTCTGCAAAATCGCACGATTTATAAAGACACACGACAGGTTGTAAGAGCGCCTCAAATTATGTACACTCAAAGCAGGTCAAAAGTATGAATCTTTTTTGAGAAAAGTACGCATACTTTTTGAATTTTCTGGAATTTCAGTATATCGTTCTCTGCGTCACACTTACGCCTGTCGTACGTGCTCCGTACTTCTGTCTTGCGTGCTCCTGGCGTTCTAAAAGACGCAGAATGGTCATAGCAAAGAATTGGCCTGTCAATTCTTTGCTGCGTGCAGTCTGCGTCGTGGTTGCGTCCACCAAAAATCGTACGTTTCACGTGCGTGCATCGCACAACTAAACGTACGTTTTAGACACAGACCGCACACAGGCGCACGTACGACCGGTTGTAAGAGATGCTTTAGTAATTCCCGATCACGCTTGATCACTCTTGCCGAACAATGTCAATCAGTACTCGATCGCTTCATCGAGCTTGATCGAGTTGATTTGGTCGGGAATGGGAACGCACCTTCAACAAAACATTGCTGAAACGGGGTCATTACATATGCAGATGTCCCGTGTTAATGTTGCTAGATTATGCTAATAATGATAATAATATTAGTAAAAAGGATTTCTCTCAGCTTGTCGTTTTTCATAATTTGTAAATGAAAACATACAGATTACGGATAGAAAAAAAGAATTGTGTATAAAATTATTTGCGCTCTCCAGTATTCTTTGACATTTTATCGTTGTTCAGTGTTAAAGTGTTTGTTGCATCACCATTCTCATAGCGTATGTACATATTTGTCCAAACAAAGCACTTTGAAGTACCGTCAAGAAGCTTGTGATAAAGTCGCACTTGACTTTTAAATTAACCTATACATTTTTCATCCAAACAAGGATTAATTCAAGTATGCAATAATTTATTAGAGACGTGCAAATTCCCACACCATTGGCAGTTTAAATTAACCCATTACCACACAGTGACTCTTTTTGACTCCCCACAAGAAAATGGCTTTGGAAAACATCGTGGAAAATGAAGAAATTGCTTGTGACAAGCAATTTCTTTATTTCCCACAATGTTTTTAATGTAAAAAGACTAAACAATGCAAAATTTCATTCATTTGAAATTGTCGTCTGCATCATCTTTGAAATTGGACAAGTCTATAATTTTGCCGTTTGGTAATGGGGTTCATCCCCTGACTCTCAGTTGTATTGCATTGCGTTATGTACACCGCGACGACGCATCAAGACGAATTGGGAAACACCTGCAGGAAAAACAGCGGTATCAAGCATTATATCTTCTCTGCATACATATACACGGTGGAGATTATGCATCATGGGGTGGATAACGACTACGGACAAATTTGCCCCGCTTCAGGTAAGAAATTGTGTGATAATTGTCTTATTCCCACGTCAATCTTCAAACGATTTGTTTAATGCACCCTGCATTACTGAGCTTTTTCCTGAAACACATAGAGTCTAATTTGTTTGTGGAGTTCTTGAATTTTTTCCAAAAATTGATCCCAACCGACCAGAAAAAATTCAGATCGTTTGTCTGGTCGGTTGACATCATTTTTTGAGAAAAGTACAAGGAGTTTCCTTATGAGTAATTCATCTGAGCTCCGTAAGACAGTGTACATGAAGCAATCCTCTTAAAATTTGACGCAGAATTTAATAAAGTTATTGCATAAATTCTTACTTGAAGCGGGCCTAATTTGGCGTTACCATTTCGTTTCGTAGTAGGTTGGAAAAATATTTTTGAAAAAAAAAACCCATGAGTTTTCTAATATGTCATACATCCGATCAAAGAGCTGAATAAGGCGGCATACATGCAACAAACCCTTTGGAAATTGACTCAGTTATTATAATAATATAAGAAAGTTGTTGCAAAATATCCTACCAGAATCGATGCTATTTTGTTCGTAGTCGTTTTCAACACCATGATGCACAATATCCACAGTGATAAACATCGCAAAACAGGAATTTCACACTTAAACTCTAAATTTTTCTAAGTGTCTGTATTTAGTTGTTAACGATACCTGTTTAGTTTGGAATTGTGTCTTTTGTTCTGACGTTTTGGGAAGGGTTGTATTGATGTTT
This sequence comes from Fragum sueziense, assembly GCA_963680895.1. Taxonomy (NCBI): domain Eukaryota; kingdom Metazoa; phylum Mollusca; class Bivalvia; order Cardiida; family Cardiidae; genus Fragum; species Fragum sueziense. Next base: position 18,598,631 of record OY804598.1, on the reverse strand, counting down.
TGGGGTCTTCAACTACTATATGGTCATATCGCGGGGGTTAGAATACCTAAACATGGATTCCTGTCGTTTCTCATACCAGTACTACAATGTACAACAACATCCGGATTTAGCCCCCAGCTGCTCGCCCACATAAGTTAACAATATCGAACCATTTTGTCTGAAGGATTATTGCCGTGACCGAGGAAGGGTTTGGGATTAGCCATTGAAATCAAACCGCCCTTCTTATCTCAAGTTATGAATGGGGAAAGGCATCTTTTACAGCCAGATATAGAATAAAACCTTTCAAGACCTTTAAACACGCTTTTGTTCTTTATCTTTTAGAAGCACGTTTGTTCAGATAAGTTTAGCCATTACCTGAAGGCAAAATTTTAGACCTGTCCAAAGTCAAAAATATTGTAGACAACAATTTCAATTGAATGAAATTTCACATCTTTAGGTTCGTTTCGGTAGGAATCATTGCGGAAATTGAAGAAATTGCTTGTCCAAAGCAATTTCTTTACTTCCCACAAAGTTTTCCATTTAGTCTTTACCCTCTAGGGCGTCAACGGGGAGTTACTGTTTTGGAATGTATCAAAACTAAGGAAAATCTTAGTGTGACAAATACACCAAACGTAAATATGTTTTGGGGAAATTGGATCTCAAATTCAAGTATGAATAGCTTAAGGTAGAATACCTATAATTAGCACCAAAGAACCAGGGGCGGAATTTGAAAAAATGCCAATAATTCCTAAACCGTGTTACATTTCCATGCCGAATATAAACATTAAGCATTCTACTTTTTTCGATAACGGGCCAACGTCGGGCCGATGTCGGGTCGATCATGAAAATCGGGCGGGTAGAGTTTGGTGTTACAGAGCCGACACCGGGCCGACATTTCTGTGAATATCAGGTTTATATAGGGCCGGGATGAAATGTTTACTGGGATTCGATTGGACGAAATATATGTCTCGGCAAATCGGATTGATTGTAAGTATGATTTAAAGGTATGCTAGGAATTAGCCTGGTTGGTAATTATCACCCCAGGCTCGGCGAGGTAGCTACCGTGTAACACTTTCCTAAACAAGAATTGGTTTTGACATGGATTTTACTGCAATATTGTATGTTCTTTATTTTACATAAACATTTTCGTTGTCAACCAAAGTTTGTAGCAGCTTTCGAGTTGGAGATGGTTTCTATAACATCTTCGGTCGCTGCATATAGACCATTTGATAGTGCCTCGTACTTTCAATTATAAGTCCCGGGTTGGATATCCGGGGACGGCGGACACGTATCTCCCAATAACGGAGGGATAGTCGAAAACTTAAGTGGTTTTAGCAGCTTTTGACATGGAAGGGATGTTGTGGTAGGAATGGTCGAGTAAATACCAGGTTTCTACGTGTAGACGCCAAAACCGCAGCGATAGATAAAGATTATAATTATTTTGACTTTTTTGTCGCGTTTGAACAAAAACCTAGTGACTGCGGCTTAAAACTAGATGCAGTTACGAGGTTTTTGTTCAAAAGCGACGATATACTGTTCATGAATAGCAGAAATTAAAAGAAATTTACAATTTTACAGACGACACTGTGAGATTGAAAATCACATATTTTGTGACTTACTCAAATTGGGTCTGTAAAAAATTATTTCAAATGTTTACCTTTCAAGAAAATCCTACAAGCTTGAAATTCAATATGTTTTCCATGTACTTTAGTCCTTTATGAAAAAATACAAACACCAAAGCGCCAGACAAATCCCATATTTGCACATGTAATCCTTGCTATAATTTGTATGATATATGGAAAATCCAGGCAATAATTTTATCCCCTGTCGCCCTATGTTACTGATAACTACTAGCAAACTTTCGAGCACTTGACCTTTACAACTTATAATAATATAACTAAAGCTTCAGACATGGGTCGGAAATTTCGTACTAGCTATCTTATTTGCCATCAAAACCCTATGTTGTGGGTGATCATTAGAATCGTCTCGTTGATGCGATTCTAATGAGTGCCAACAACAAAGGGTTCGGTTTACTGCTGATAAAGATGTTTGGTATACAAGTTCAATATGCGGCCATATGACTGATTTAAGCTCACTTTATAACATACGGTAATTTTTATCTTATCTGAATGTTGACGTTTGACCATTTTCCAAATATTGTCCAATTTTGACGTTCCCAATGGACAAATCTTTGGAGAAATTGAGAGAAGAGAAATCAAACCCTGGTGACTAGCATTGTATAATTTTCCTTCAATACTTATTGAAAATAAAACAAAATTAAACCCATTTCAAGTAAAATTTGATCTATCTAAGGTTGTGTCGATTGGTAAAGAGTTTACCAAACCATATGACTACTGTGTCGCAGTGAGCCAACTATACCTCATATCATGAGAGTCTTGTCCTAAACATGTTGTAAGACATTTGTAAAAAATATGTTGGAGAAACTGGCCCCTGGTAGGACGAGAATTGACCTGGCAGAGCATTCCATTCGATTAGCATGTGCTACTCTGCCAGGTCATTTATCGTGAGGTATACTTACCGTCAATCCACTGCTAGGAAAATTCATTGGTTTGCTTCCACATGACAAATTCATACGTTGTCCAATTTGAAAGGAGGCACAGACCGCAAACTGATTGGTTTTCACCCTTTCCCAAACAAGACCTGGTTTTGACGTCTCTAATAGAATAGGCTTGGGAAAACATTGAAACAAAAGAAGAAACTGCTGATAACCAGCAGTTTCTCCTTTTGTCTCAACATTTTCTGTGCCATATTTTACACAAATTATGTCTTTAATAAATCCAATTTTGTCATTTGTGGCACTTTTTGAAGTATATCACCTAAAATTTTGCCGTTTGGGAAAGGGTTAAAAGCAGCAAATGTGTCGGCATAGGTTGTCAAGGACAGAGACACCGCTATAGCACAGAAAACATTGAGGGAAAAGAAGAAATTGCTGATTAGCAGCAATGTCTTCTTTTATCTCGATGTTTTCACGGCATGTTTCTTCTAGGGACTATAACAGGTCTTGTTTTGAAAAGGGTTAAACGAATGAAAAACACATCTGAATACACCGTAAAAAAAAAAAAAAAAAAAAAAAAAAAAAAAAAAAAAAAAAAAAAAAAAAAACCGGCATAACTCATTTATAACTTAAACAAATAAAACAGTTGTTTCCCTTACTTAGCAATCAAGCGTTAGCGGTGTCACCCCTGTATCTTTTTTCCTAATCAAGTAAAGAGAAGCAAGAGTAGTCAACTGATAAGGCAGCCCGCCTTCTCAGCTACTAGTTAAAAATGTGACAAGCTCCAAGATAAATGTCAAAGTTCATGGCCATAAATGAATGGTCTTGACAGAAAAGTCTTGATGAAGACGTCGGTGCTAAGCTGTGGCACAGCCCTCCCGACAGCCGGTAACAACTGAAACAAAATACAACACGATTGTTTCATTACACATTACCAAACACCATTAAACTGGTCTATATTAAAAGCTAGCGCAGACCACAAAAGTGAATAATATTTTACATTTTTGGTCTTTCTGGGATGAAAAAATTATGGGATATAAAGAAATTACTTGTCACAAGCAATTCCATTATTTTTCACAATGTTTCCCAAGGCCATTATCGTGTAGAGTAACAAAAGAGACATTATGTGGCAATGGGTTATCTGTACTCTACAATAAGACTCAGGACCTACTTCCGGGTCGTCTGGCTTCCCCATGCTATGGAAAAGGCCTCTTGTTGCATTTGGTATAGGGGAACCGATTAGGCGACCATTATAACATGTTTGCTTCTAGCTCAGTGAGTCCATGAGTTTGCAGTAATGACCCGACCTACCCTAAATTAAAGAACATTCATTTATACACACGCAAAAAATATAATGTCATGATTCCTTTTCTCTATGACTTCTGACCCCATTTAGAGATCACCCTTTCTGCGGAGCTAGTGTCACGTGTCACGTGCTATTCAGAGAAATAACCCCATCTATTAAAGTGGCAAAAGTTAACCAAACGGTTTCAAAATAATTCTTTTTTTGACTTTTTCAATATCAATAAAAGAATTGTCCAATCACAGGTCACCTTTACCTTAATTATGCACCCGGATCTTCCATATACTTGCATCACAGCTTGTGACCAATATAATTATATACTTCACTTTGACCATTTGAAAACACCATGTATTCATAAAAGGGGTAGTCTTTCTTCACATAATGTATTTCCTGGTCACCCCTGGAATAAGCCCCTTTATCTCATTTGAGAATATCATGTATTCCAAAAGGGATAGTCTTTCTTCACAATGTACTTCCGGGTTGCACTCTGGAAAAAGGTCCATTGTCGCAAATACAGAACATCAAGGATTCAAATCAACATTTGCGTACGCTCGTTTAGATCTGGATCCTATGAGCATTTTCCTTGTATTTAGATACTGTAACAGTTGATAAAAATGTATGTCTGTAGATAATATGCCTATAATTCTATTTTGAAGATATGAAATATTGATACTTGACGTCATGTTCTCTGGAATAACCAAAGCACATGACGCCATTTCAAAAGTCAGTCTGCACATGCATTATTTAAAGAAATTTTATAGAAAATACTGGATATTAGCGCTAGAAAGGCCCGTCTGGGAAGTCCTTAAAACTAAATCTCGGAAAAACAGATAAGAATTAATAGGCGTCAACCAAATGTCGCATTTGAAAAATCAACATATAGTAAAATAGGAAAAACAATCTGGATCCAGAAAATTACCTTAAAGTAAATCGTTTCGACCCTAGTCAGTCTGTGCAAACTGACTAGATCGATACTATCCACCCTTCACAGAAGCTCCATTTAGGTGACAAGTCGTAATAACAAATGTGATGTTAATTTCCATTCCCCGATTTTATGAAGGCCTATATGGGCATGGTCCTTGTAATATTTACTTAAACTACTCAGGTTAATGGAAAGTTCTAACCAGAGGACAGTCTAGATCCACTTATGCAAGCGGAAGATACCACTTTTCCGAACCTGACCAACGCTATCCGGTTTGTTGCTAGTTCGAGTTGGTCTAACTATGACAGTTTTATCTTTTGACGAGGCAACCCCAACAACCTCGTGTAGTTTATTTGATTAACGCACCAATTTATCTTTTCGGGTATTGTATCTATTGAATGAATAGAATGCAGTCTTTAGTGCATAAAGAGCGATTGGAATGTCGATTCTGTTTTGTTTGGCACATAAAAACCAAGTCTTCTTCATAGATTTTTTATACCCTTTTATATTTAGTATATAAGCAAGTTGACACATATGAACACGTCGGAAAATGGATTCAATAAGAAAGCACCAACACAAAAAACGGATATTTGGTTGATACTATGGCTAATTGTGACACTGATACACTTTGGTATGTTATTTGTCATGATTAAATTCAAAAGTACACACAAGTTAAGTTTATCATTTGTTTTCTACAATTATTATTACTTTTGTCGAGTCCAACTGTCATATGTTTCGAAAAACAGTAATCATTTGGAAAAGGATAAATATACTAATTACCTGCATTTTCCCATGTTATTCAGCTGTTTTGAAAATACTTTGATGGATAGCTGATTTTAAGTGTGTAGACATGACAACTTACCACATAATGTGAGGTTTTACCATTACATTGCTTGGATGAATAAATGTCCCAAACTTCATTTTTTTCTCCATTTATTTTGAAGCAAATCGTACACTATCTACATTGCAGCGAAACTCATTTTCTTCTATATCAAATGCAAATATGCAAACACATATACAGGATCTATATGATATGTCAATGGTATGTACATGATAATGCACGTTTGAGCCGACATTGCAAAGTACCATTAATTATTATATTTCTGTAGAATAACTCAGAAACCAATCTACAAAATGACATCGGTACACAATAAGCGAACCCCTTTTCTACAGGTTCTGGGGATTTTTCAACAACTGGTCCTTCAAATTGTAATTCCTCATTAAAATGGTCGTCGTGGATCAACAGAGACACACCTACTACTGGTGATGGTGACGAAGAATACATGACATCGACAGAAAAACAGACGTTCTGTGGCAATGGTACTATTGGGATTGTTGAGTGTTATACCATTGGTGGGATACCATATTACAGCGCGGGTGAAATCACTGCATGTACCCTCGAGAATGGCTTTATCTGCAAGAATGCTGACAACTATCCGGTACCGTGTTCAGATTTTAAGATCCGGTACGGGTGTTTTGTTGATATATGTCCAGGTAAGGGGAGCTCAGTGGTGGTATTCACCAATGGATCTTCGTCTCGTCCAATCATATGCCTTGTTATGTAATTAAGATTTAGACGATCAGTATAGAAGTCTTTGTGAATACGGCCCCTGCGGGCAAGGCTTGTACTCACCTACTGTATGGTCTAGCTACGATATCGCATAGTCACAAAAAATGCTGATCGATCTTGTGAAGCGCAGTTTAGGCTTCCAATAAGATTTCGGATTACATTCTTGTAACGAAGTGTTGTGACCAATTTTCGTACCGTGAAAATATGTCGTGCACAGGAAAACGTTGCGTACAAGAAATATTGTTTGGTTATCCGTGCTTTCTTTCCTATTTATTCAATAAAAAAGTCATTCGTTGACGTATAATAAGGTATTCAGAAAACAAAAGAAGATATAAAAAATGAACACATATTTGGATTCTGCTTCAAAGAAATTCATGCTTTTGGTTGATTTTGCTCATGAACAATGTTTTCCATTAATATATATTTCCGCAACTTTTAAAAAGCAAGTGGAATTTTGTTTTACCTGTTTTTCTTGATAAATAGTCGGTGTTATTACAAATCTCGCTATCGCGGCTTTAATGTATTTGCGAGATTCTAGAATTACGCCGACGAAATACTTTTGTTTGTTGAAATAACGTCACGTCGCACATTGAGCGAGAAAAGCGGCTCTCTTATTTTATTCTTAAAAACAACATGAATGACATATATTGTTTCCAGTTCTTTCTCGTATAAGTAGGCAGAACTTAGTATAGAATTATTAGCAATATTTGAATTGAAGTGGAACCAGGCAAATGCATCGTTAAAAGTATTTCTTAAAGTACAAACTCCCTAGTTATGATCATTTTGTTTCTATTTTCTGCTGGTTAGGATTTATATTGTTAACGCTTGCTGGAAATCATAAAGAAGCTAAGCGAGAACAGTTCTGATCTAATCCTGAATCTGAATGTGCAGCCTTATTTGAACCCATGTTGGTCAGTATTACATGTAAAACGAGTTATTTTCACAAGTCGCAATTCATATGTTTTTGCAGAGGAAACTTCAACGTCACAAACAAGATCCACCACAACAACATCTGTAGAAACATCCCAACCAGGTTTGATTTACACTTCTTTTTTAAGAAACAAATATACTTGTACATTTTGAAAGATGCTCCGGTTGATAAAAGAAATGTTGCCGAATAAAAAAGATTCGCATTCAATATAGATCTAGCACAGACGATGTTCAAGCAAAAGGGAGAAACTGTTGATTATCTGCATTGACCTCTTTGCTTTTCGAAAAACTTTTTTGTAAGAGATTTTGAAACGAGGTCTTGGGTAATACAGTTTTTCTATAATATTTTGTTACTTCTGGAAGAGAAAAGAGAAATTAATGATATTACGTCGGTGTTATTGAAAAACGCTGTGCAATAAAACCGACGAATAGTTGAATACAGGAACACCAATGGGAGATAACGATAAAATTAAAATATTTCAGTTTCTTTTGTGATTACGGAGTGATCACGGTACGGAAACTACAGAGACAGAGCCATTGGCTCTGCCGCTTAAATCCTCTGGGGCGCTTCCGGCCATGTGTGGCTCTGTCTCTGGGGTCGCGATTTTTTGACAAAAACAGGTGAGTGTTCAACTTTGATGTGCATTTATTTTCTTCTGGTGCTTAAAATCGAAAAACCGGGAATGTCATGCTCCCCTAAGACCATTTATCTGCCTGTTCTAATTCTGTGGGCTTCAAAGTCGGCAGGATTTTCACAGGATCATTGTCGTCGTGGGTCGACCCTATGTGATTTTTTCTTGTTTACATCATGTATTCATGTACATTGCAACGGTAAATAGCCAATCGCTGCAGCCAAAACATGTGATATACTAATTGAGGGATAATCTCGATCAGACATTGCTTTCCCATGTAACAAAACCTTAGAAATGATTGGCAAACGTAAAGTTTGAGCAATTTCTATCGGTGGCTCTGTCTCTGGCGGCTGGCTCTGTCTCTGGTGGCTGGCTCTGTCTCTGCGTGCTTGGTGAAAAAAAATTAATCTATTACAAAATTCGTGTCGAAGTAATTTACTCACACACTGAATAGATCATTTTGTGTATGGCGAATGGTTCAGTCACCGATTAAACCCTTTGCAAAACATCGAACATTCAGCGTTGTTCAATTTCAAAGCTACAATTAAACAATGTCCTTTGAATGATCAAAGATCGGCGAGTCCAAATTGACGGGGGAAGAGGGATTTCGATTTATGTAAATATGTGACTCGGAACCGAACATCATGTGATAAAGACATCGTACTATCTGGAGACAGCTACTGAACTCTCACGGCCACCGCGCATTATTCGCTTTTATTCAGTAGGAAACATGCTTCTCTTCCAATTTACATGTATTGGAATATACATTAACCTTTCGCCACGGCTCATGATTCTATGTAGTACTGTACTTAAGGCGACAAACAGGGTGTTGAAAAAGAAACAATTACACGATGGGTAATCCACGTGATTTGGGGAAGGGTCCACACCGAAAAATTGTCTGTTTCAAGTATATTTTGTTCTATATCTCAGTTTAAACTCTACGTATTTTGACGAGAAATTGCACCATACGCGCCTTTGAGAGGGTCATTCCCGAACCTCTTTATGCATAGAATTCCTTACTTTCATTAAAATGCAACCAAAAACATTCATTTTGAATGTTTGGAGAAACCATGGGATTTGATGCGGATAATGTCCCTCTCAATGACGCGCTTGTGGTGCACTTTATCTCGTCAAAATCCGTCGAGTATTCGCTGAGAAAATACACAAAACAGACTTGAACGCTTCCGAAAAGTCAGGGGCCTGTTTCATCAAAACATTTAAGAAGTAATTTTGACTTAACGATGTCTTAAATATCGGTTAAAACAGCAATCGCATAATCCAGGGGCTCGTATTTTCAACGACCTCACGACCAGACCAAGTTTTTGCATAAAATGTGTAACAAAACATCTGAGTGCACGAGAAATCAGATTGGACCAATCAAGTTTGTTGTTACAAGTAACTACGCAAAAATTAAGCGTATGAGCGTTGATAATACGGGCCCCAGGTCTTGATAAATTGGCGATACGCGTTTCTTGTCCTAAAACTGTCGTAAGTCATCGGTAAGACAAAAAATACGTCTTAAAAATGAAACTGGCCCCTGTTTTATTTTTTTTTTATTTTGCACCAATATATCCGACATCTTTCAATTTAATCCTTCCCAAGCAAGACATTTTTCTGGTGCATTGCGAGAAAAGAAAATGGCATTTTCATATTTTTTCTCTCACATATTTCAATGATAACTATTACATATTTGATACTTCGGAGCTATGCGCAGATACATACATTTCTCTTTCATGAGGGGGGGGGGGGGGCGCCCATCTGCATCCTTGCATGTCTGGACATCATTTTGAATTGGAGCAGTCCTAAATAAGATGTAAACGGAGGGCATGGGGTTGGGATGATAAAGCATTTCAGTAAAAAACCGCGTAATAGAGGAAAACGAATACACATTTTGTATGTTCGAACCCCATCATAGAAATCCCGGATCCTATATATAGTTTCACTTGCTTCTTTTGCATACTTTATGCCAAGCTTTCGTGAGAAAGCGCATATCAATTATATAAACGCGGTTATTTCTTAAAACATTTCTAATCTTCAGCCAGCCACACCACCACCACCATCATCGTCGATTCGTTCATCATCTGGCGTGCTAGTTCGCACAGAATCTATCAACTACTCCAACGCACTAAATAATAGGCTGATATGCCTGTTCTATTTAAAAGTTTGCACTTGAAACTTGTTACAAGTTTGTACTTTGTGAAACATTATTCTAATGTTGACACAAACTCCTCAATCAATCTAATGTATACCATGTTTAAGAAAACGACAAAGAATATTTGCGAATCATCAACCGAAACGATTAGCAAATTTTTCAGCCTTTGCTTCGTGGGGTGGTACAAGTTAAACACTAAATATTGCTCAAAATGAGGACGTGGTCACTAGGCTAACAGTACATAAAGCGAATGCGTCACATGATTTTATTTGAGTGCGTGTGTAATGATAAGCGAAATCTCTTTAAAAGATACACCCTAGGCCTATATAACTATATAAGTCATCATATATTGCACAACGGGCTAAAAACTAAAATTAACCGACAGTTCAAAGCGGAGCCAGTCGCCAGGGACAGAGACAGCCGCCAGAGACAGAGCCACCGATAGAAATTGCTCAAACTTTACGCTTGCTAATCATTTCTAAGGTTTTGTTACATGAGAAAGCAATGTCTGATCGAGATTATCCCCCGATTAGTATATCACATGTTTTGGCTGCAGCAATTGGCTATTTACCGTTGAAATGTACATGAATACATGAAAAGAATACAAGAAAAAATCACATAGGGTCGACCCACGACGACAATGATCTTGTGAAAACCCTGCCGACTTTGACGCCCGCAGAATTAGAACAGGCAGATAAATGGTCTTAGGAGAGCATGACATTCCCGGTTTTTCGATTTTAAGCACCAGAAGAAAATAAATGTACAACAAAGTTGAACACTCACCTGTTTTTGTCAAAAAATTGCTACCCCAGAGACAGAGCCACACATGGCCGGAAGCGCCCCAGAGGATTTAAGCGGCAGAGGCCATGGCTCTGTCTCTGTAGTTTCCGTACCGTGATCACTTTCCTGATTGATTAGTATTACTGTAGCTATATAGATCTATACTAAGACAAAAAGAGAAACGCAAATATCTTTTAAATTCCTTCTTCCACAAATACATCAAATTAGATTTAAACAAAACGTAATGCATTTAAAGCAATAACATTTCACTTTTTAAAGTATACAAAATCTTAATCGTAGTAAACTCCATTAATTAGAAAACATCCAATTTACACCGGACGTCAACACAATTTGACAAAAAAGTTTACGAAGGTAGAAAAACACAACGTGTTTCGTTCAGTTTGGTCCAACACTCGAATGTTGTGAAGTCCATGCGTTTTATTAGCGGCCTATCCCGTAGGTGGGGGTTAACCTAATGATGCAATTCTGCCTTGACGTCATATCTCTTGCACGTCCGCTTCATGCTCAATCGGTTGTGGTTCCATTGAGAACCAACAGCGTATACAGTCGAGAATTTGTCGATTTGTTGGCCAAGCAATGTCTTGAGACATCATTTTGAATTTTTACAGCTAACAACAACCGTACTGCAGCTTGACGCTGGTTTTGGCGTAGCCGTGCTATGCAAATGGTAGTGAGAAGTGCATGAACACTTCGGCTTGTTATTTGTCCATGTTTTAGCTTGTGTTTGAAGAAAGCTTGTTGTGATAGTATTGACGGCGAGATTTGACCCGGCAGAGCAGACCAAGCGGAAAGGTCAACAGACCTTTCGTCCAGGGGTGATAGGTATGCCGGAACCCCTCGTGATTTGTCGAACACTTCGCATGCTTCGCTATTTACAGTTAATAATCATATTATTCAACGACTCAAAAGTATTTGAACGTGCATACATTTGACGCGTCATCTTAAAATGGTAATTGGTAAACTGAATATGCAAAAATGCCGATACTGGTCAGCCTTTGCCATCTGTACGGTATGACCAGTATGTGAACTGTATTTAAATATTTTCATTTTTTGAGATTACGCCTGTTTTAATGATTAGCTTTAGTGAAAATTTCGATCCAAACGGACCACGGTAGCTTAACACTTTTATTTGACTAGTTTAGATAAAATCTTATTTTCACATGGCGCCACAATGTTGTAAAACGGATACAGTGCACGTTTTTATGTGAATTAACGACGGACCATATCCATCTAAACTGGACAATAAACTGTTCCACTTTTCTGTACAGTTAAGGTCACTCTGCCGGGTCAATTATTTTCCTCTATAGTCATTTAGAAAACAAGGAATGGGATAATCAGTTTTTAACAATTTACTATGTATCACGTTCTGAATTTACGACATTTGAAGAAAATGGCACTATATTTATGCGCATGGTGGCAGGTATATTAAAAATGTACTCAATAGCAATTAAAACATATTTTGTCGAAAATATTTTGAACAATTGGCGTTGCGTATCTTTTTTGTCCTAGTATATTTAGCATGATAAGCATTAATTCGTTTGAAATTGTATACTGCAATTTAGTTTACAAACCGAAACGGAAAAATATACCTCATTCTTAATTTGCCTTTACAAAAAAATCCTCTTTCGACTCTTAAGGCTTCTTTTGTAGATCCATGATTTTTTTTTCATTTTAGGAATAGAGGTGGAACTGATTGTGGTGATTATTTTTGCCGTTATAACAATACTTGGGGTCACACTTGTTGTAGTACTTTTTGTATGGAAGAGACAGTCAAGGTAAATTATTACACATATTACGGTAGTCCATCCCTAATGAGATTTACGCGACGTCGGAATTATTCGGGCAACGTCGAAAACATACGGCGGTGGAAGTATTTACGACCGCTCCCGAATAGGTTCGTATACGTAACGACGGTGCTCGAAAAAATACCGATGTTTTATGAATCTCAAAATTGCCACAATACGAATATTCTTTATCAACCCATTATCAAACAGCATAACTTAGGACTGGTCAAAATTCAAAGATGTTGCAGACAACAATTTCATGTGAATTAATTTAACATTTCTTTGTCTCTCTTGGTAGAAAACATGGTAGACAATGAAGAAATTGCTTGTCACAAGCAATTTCCTCATTTTGCACAATGTTTTCTCAAACCTTTATCTCATGTGGCATCAAAATGTGTCCATGTGTGGCAATGGATAAAAGATTTGAAAAGATAAATCTACATTCTCTCAAAGACTAATTTGATTCTGCAATGCATACGATACTTGTTCTGCAATGTATATAACGTTTGTTATATAACATGTACACGACAACATGTATGCACTTATTAAGTGAAGAAAAGGTTCAAACGACAATTCTGTTAATCTTTGGTCCGAATTCTTAATTAGACATAAACATTTTTATTCATCCTTTATAAATCAATGTTGGTATGATCATATCAGACGCGAAACTATTCACACACAAAACTGTAAGTCAAAGCAACATTTTACAAATCTGTTCACACTTAAAATGTTTTTATATGAATTTATACAGATCTAATATGATTTATTAATGCAGTAGAACCAGAATCTGGCAAATGACTTTATTTAATTTGAGAAGCATGTGCTTCATTGCAAACTGAATAAAGGGACTTTTGATTAAAAGTATTTTCTCACTATAGCTAACAACCTACGGGTACATGTAATTGATCAGATTGTTTGTATATCGCTGCTTTTCAATGAAAATTGCGTAACTGCAGCTTAAAACAAGCTGCAGTTACGAGGTTTTGTTGAAAAGCGACGACATTGAATCTGTTTTGGATTTATGTTGGTATCAAATGACACGAGGAACCTTTATTTTTACAGGTATAGACTCATTTTTCTATTTGTATCTTTATCATTTAGAAAACGGAAGACCAGAGCCACGACTGACAAGGGTGACGACGATGCATGTCCAAGAAACAACTAGAATATCAGGATTTCAACCCATAAATATCTATGAATCACTTCGTGCTCCATGGCAATACAATGTATACATTTCAGGACGTCAACAGTGAGAGCGGAAATTGACGAACGAGGGATACCGTCGTCAATTTCTGTTGCCACGGGAGTCGCCCGATGATTCACGAAGTAATTGGTAACTACTAACTAATGATTGGTTGTAATCATTAAGAGGAAATATTTGGAAAACATCGAAAAAAATAAACCGCGATATCATTGCGCATGTCCCACAAATTGTCCCGTAGACGGCACTGAGAAAAACGTTAATAACTTTTAATGTGATATATTACAAATTTGCATGTGTTTGTTGGAATCATATAAGTAGATGTGAGGCACCTGAAGGATTCGAGCAACCACATACAAAATTACGATAGTTTTGAGTTTGATATTGGTATGATTACCCAGGTCATTTGTGAACATGTGTCGCAATATCGTGAGTGAACTATAGCTCAAAACAAGTTTAGCAAGTTGGGAAACTTTACAAGAAGTAGATCTAGTGTCGATGTTTCTGAAAATAAGCGATGTGGTATTATGCGATTCAAATGACCTGTCGCAGCTTTAAGTGTTATTATCATAGATAACGAACTTGAGATATTTCGTAAAAATAGTTCGTTTATATTTTCTTGCATATTTTTCATATCTATTAACTAAGAATAAAGTCTCTTTAAAGTATGTTGAACTATTTGCGAAATATGAACATGTCTTGCGTAAAGGTCAGTGCCAGGTCAAATGAAACCCGTAATATTGACGTAGAAACACAGGGGTAACAAACGATGGTCATCGGATTTTTTTCTATACTCCGTTTAAAGGTACATGTTAGTATACCCAGGCCTAAATCTCTAGTGATCCACAAAAGTTGGCTTTTATCACGCTGTCACATCGTTTATAGACTTTATATGACATAATACAAGATTCATACAGTAAAAGACAGAAATCGATAATTATCAGCGGTGTAAAACTTTACAGCTGCTTTATCGTTTTTATGAAATGATGTGATATTGGATTTTATATCCGTTGTAATCTTAGCCAATACAGGTCAGACGAAGCTGAAAGTTTGCACAGAGAAATATTAAAAGCCATATTTTAATTATGTACAGTTATTTTTACAGAAAATTACCCCGAAAATAAGTAAGTAACTGTAAGTATGAATCTTAAACATTTCACCATAGTAGATTGTTCCAATTTGAAATCTGCAGCACACAACGTAATAGTAGGCCTATAATTATGTAGTTTGATATTAACTTAGTAAACATATATCACAACAAATATAGAGGCAAATGAAAAAATTGCTGATTATCATTGTTCTATTCGTTACCTTTTTTCAATACCATTTCTAATAAAGGGGACGTCGTAATTATGTATTTCTAGGTAGAGAAGAAGGAATGGTAACACCCAAACTGCATTTGTATTTCTGGAGTTCCAAGGAATTAGATCTACCTATGGTGTAATCGGTTGTATTGAACAATTGAAATGTGTAGAAACATTTACATATTAGGCTAGATATTATTACATATAACATTTTTTTTTTAGATGGGATATTTCCTTATTTCATATTATTCTGACTTGTTTCATGTAAATTCAGTAACGACTGTAGAGCGGGTTTCAATCCAAATCCAGTATAAACTTCTCATTATTTCACTAGCCCCCTTTTCACGTGACCTAAACAAAACACAAGATGAATGTCCTAAAGTCCCAGGGCAATACTAGATTATTTATTTGACGCTATTCCGGTCAGTAAAACACGTCAAGAGGCGAAATGGGTGACATTGAAACATTTCGGGATTAGAAGATAATTATGTTTCGAAATGGAACTGATGTCCCGAGAGATCGGACAAAGTATTCTTCGATTATCACTCTCCGTGTCATTCTTGTATACTAACCAAGTTATCGCCTGTTTACATTTTTACTCGTTCCCATACGACAAACTCTGTACCAGTCCCACTATAACGGTTCCTTCACGCCAAAAAAACCAGTGCAATTTCATAATTCGTAATTCGTAAATATTTCTTCCATGGAAAGCAGTGAGAAAAGTAATTGATTTGTTTAACAGCGATATATAATGCCTCTTTAATAGATGTGTTTTAAGGACAAACAAGTCCTTGTTTTGACGCCCCTGCTAGTTAAGGCTTGGGAAAACATTGAGACAAAAGAAGAAAATGCAGATAACCAGTATTTTTCTCCTTTTGCCTCAATATCTTCCTGACCATATTGTGCACAAATCTTCAATCTATCAACATCTACTTTTTCAACTGTAACATCTTTTAAATTGAACCATCCTAAAATTGTCGTTTGGGAAATGATTAAGGCAGAATTACCTCATAAATATTTTGAAAAAAAAAAAAAAAAAAAAAAAAAAAACTGGCCACACTACGTATTTGGGAAAGGATTATATTGATCAACTTGATTACTACTATTGTTCTCAGTTCCCTGATTTTGCAGTAAGTTTAAGGGAATAATTCGCAAACATTGAATTGATAATACCAAGAAAATGCCGAATTCATGCACTTCCTTCTTTTTTTCTAATCATATATCAAAACCTCCTAAATAAAGATCATTATATAAGACAAAGACATGTTTGAAATGATTTTGATAATAGATCGCATTTGATTTAAAATGTCATAGAATAACGCATTCCTGAATCTGGTTAACGTGATTTAACCTTTGATATTCCACTTGTTTGAATAAATGTAACTCTTAGCCACCAGCAATTTTCTCTAGAAGTGATTGGCAAGTATTTTCTAGTTGTCTGGTTTTTGTTACGCCTCGATAACCTTAATAAGTTCACGTAAACATTTTGTCCGGATTGTTGTCTTCTTCGTTATTTTTTAACAAGAGAAAAACTCCCCTAGGGAATATAATTCAAAATACGTTTTTCGAAATTAGAATTGTGTGTCTTTCGAAAAATCCTCCGCATTTCACTGAAGGACCTTTTCACAAACTTTCGACTCGAAGCGACACACGCTGGGTCTTTCAATGTAATGCTTCATCAACGGAATCAGGTTTAGGGCTAACACTCTCTACCATGGTTTCTCTTTAGATGCCGATCATGTAGATCCTGTTCAGAACGTGTTGTATAATAATCTGTAGAACTTTACCTCGACTTTTTAACCTAACTATTATAGTAATTACTCGAAATAACGAACAAAAATATGTTTTTTGAAACACCAATGCAAAAATCTTTCCATTCAAATCCTATCTTAAAGGGACATTAGTATCCGCAGGCCTAAATCCCTAATGATCCACAGAAGTTTGCTTTTAGCATGTAGTCGCCCCGTTCATAGACTTTCTAAGACAGAATACACGATTCATACAGTAAATGACATAAATCGATAATCATGCATCGGTGTAAAAGTATGTAAAATATTCAAAGTGGGTTGATAGTGTTTACGAAATGATGTGATATTGGGTTTAAATCCGTCGTATTCTAAGCCAATACAGATCAGACAGAGCTGAAATTTTACACAGAGAAAATTTAAAGGCCATATTTTAATTATACACAGTTATTTTTACACTAAATTTCACCGAAAATAAGTAAGTAACAGTAAATATGTATCTTAAACTAGTACACTTTTCGCTGTATCTGGTACCTTGCAAATCGGAACAATCGGATTTCTGTCACTCGGAAAAGGGTTAAGTCCACATGAGTACAATTGTACCATTTATAAGGTATAAAAATCATAGTTTTAGGTTGATAAATTCTTTTTAGTTGAGTTTAGTTTACCCTTGTGAGCATTCATGTACCCCATTAAAGTTACACAATTTTGAATGAACCTTTTGTTAAGGTAACACATCCTTTTGACGACTCGAGCAAAGGCATATACTTAAAAGTAGTTAGGAACGCAGGAAATCCCGACGAACTTCGTTTTCTTATTTTCGTCATTGTTTCCTATGACACAAACAAATCATGGCTATGTAATACGATGAAATGTAACGTTTAATTATGTTGACGTTCGTCCTGACTTTCTATTTTGACAGGCCATGCATATTTCGTTTGGTAAAGGATTAATTGCATCTTGTGAACAAGAATCCAAAAGTTAGTACTCTCAGTGGATGCTCAGAATTATTTTGGATTTCTTCTATTTTTGCTAATCGAGTTTCTACCTTTTTGTCTTCAAAAATTGTCCTCTTGACACGCATGTGATTGTCATTACTTGTCATGGCAAAACGAACATTAACGCATCAAAGCCGCATTTTGTCTACTTGAAGATATACAGATCGGGAAAATCTATGGAGAAAAAGTACGGAACGTTTCTACCCTATTAATATGGATTTCTACCTTTTTCGTTTGCGGAAATTATCCTCTTGACACGCATGTGATTGACATTACATGTCATGGCAAAACGAACATAAATGCTTTCAAGTCGCATTTTGTCTAACTGAAGCTACCTTAAGTCTAAATAACAGTAGAAATAAGTCTGAATGTTATTGTTTTGTCAGCAAGAAAATCTTTCTCGTTTTTTATCGTGTTTCTAAAGCCTGTAAAGAATCACTAAATAAACACATTCGATGTTTATTATGAATACTAAATACATAGTTAAGAAATGGTTGGTGTGAAAGGTTATAATTTGAAACCACTAAGATTAAGTAAGTGGGAGCATGTTATTTTTCTTCGATGTAGGTGTAGACCTTTCCCTTAGAGCATTAAATTCATCTGTCAATTCAATGCATCACACAACAAGATCTCTACAGTATTGTTGATAACCGCTTTGTTAAAATCGGTTACATGGAATAACTGCTTGTATTGAATTTCATATAACGAAAAGATATTTTGTCCTAAACACGAATATACGTACCTTAAAACTTTTCCTTATAAATTATCTTTCCAAAAGATCTATTGTAAAAAATGAAACGACGAACTTCTTTAACAGGTTCTCAGACTTCGAGAAAAATGAAATCCATCTGAAATTCCAAATGTGATCTTACTGCCGCAATGCTGCAATGTTGATTAGATCTAATTCTGTCTGAATTTATATGTCGATGAGAGATGAACGACAATGACATAGTAAAATTTCGATATTAAAAATTTACAAATGCAATTACAAGATCTACGGTCGTATTCACCAACCTTTCTAATTTTTGTCTGAATCCAAATTACACAACTAGCCATCTGAGTGGATGAGACGTATGTCTCGGCCAATTGGAAGGATTTTGAGTAATTGTAAACTCATACAGGTAATTAAATTGGTTGGTGAATATTTCACCCGAATTAGGTCCTTTCACTTATGTTTTAGTCTGTACCCGCAGAACACACTTCCGGATGCAAAGAATGGGTTAATGGGAAATCAACATTGCATACATGTGAATTGTTACAAGAAATAGTCACAAATCAACATTATCAAAATGAGGCTCCCTAAATATGCGGAGAAAACAATGACGACGCACGTGCATTCAATTTACAGCGGTAAAGAGCACGTGCATTCAACATGCAGCGATAAAGCAAAGTTTTAAGTGGAACAAAAACTATGAAATTGTATGTATTTGTTAATAGCCGATAAGATGGTTATTTTATTGGATTTACAGTCAATCGTTCTCCGTTTCATTGTTGATTTCGTATGCACGTCATGCTTTGGGTTCGAGAGTATCGTTACTTAAACGCTTTGGGTTCGAGAGTATTGTTACGAAAACGCTTTGGGATTGAGAGTATTGTTACTTAAAATAACAAATACTAAACGTTTGAGTGGCGTTTTAAGACTCCAAGGACGACTTCCGGAGGCTGTTGTGTGCGGGAGTCTTAGATGAAATAACCTAATTTGATGTTCGGTAGATCTCTGTAGGAAACAAAACATGGTCTTGAGTTTTCATAAGCTCATGTATATTGTACTCTGCGTACAATCTCAACAATAATGTGAATAAATTCACTTGATGTTATTATCAAGTGAAGAAATTGTTCCCTTTAATTGGTGCACTGTGGATAGCATTCCGATTGCTCTCATATAACCATTTGGCAAGTGGCAGAATTCGAATGTGCGTCAATGAGAGAAAGAAGAAAATGTTGGTTGATAGCCTTTTTGCTATTTGTTGTTCAAACTGTTCATTTCCGAATCGTTTAAAAACAGGAGATATTTGGGAGAGGGTTAATTATTTATTGCGTGTTTACAAACCAATAATGCTAGTCACGGCGTTGTTTAATCAGCATTAATAGTTGGTGTTGGTGGGAAAAATTAGAAGACAAACACGTTTTAATTGACTTTAGAGTCACCGTACTTGTAATTGTTACAATTTGCCCTCAGCAAAGATAGTAATGCTGATTGTCAGATCCAGTATTTTTGATAATTCTACAACCAATCCTGATTTGCCCGCTTGAGGGAGTCACTCATCAGATTATCAACCAAAAGATATTTTCAATTATTTCATAAATCATCCTTACAGCAATGTTGTACATTGTAATTCATATATATATCCGATAAACAGATAAATTACGGTTTCTTTCGTATTTTGTAAAAATAGCGCGGGACAAAACATTAGCATTTACTCTTATTGCCTCATTATTTTCTCTGTTTCATTGTACAAAAATATTGTACACGAATTTGGCAACATCAATTGTGTTGTCGGCAGCAGATTTCACTTTGGAAAACTTTATTTTTTGCTTGATAAATGGTTAATCTAACTTCTTTATTTTGTATGAATGGCCACCAGCCTGTTAAACTGTAGGCAATTTGATAAAATAGGAGATATGACGACTTATTTCTAGCCATTTGTTACAATTGTTGACAGAAGTTAATAACTCTTGGTTTCGGTCTTCAATATAGGAATTATTATATTTAGCTATTGCATCGACACCATTGCACTAAGACTTGAAGCATTTGACCATTTCCCAAGCAAAACCTGGTTGTGACGTCCCTAAAAGGACATGTTTCCGACAATTTATAGACAAAAGAATAACAATCTGGTAATAAGCAATTTCTCCTTTTCGCCTCGGGTTGGATTATTGAGGTTGTACGCCGTTTTCAACTTCTATAGTCATATCGCAGTGGCTGGAGCATCTTACCATGGATTCCTGTTGTTTCTCATACCAGTACTACCACAACACCGTTACCGAGCCTCCAGGTTCTCTCCCACATAGAGTCACGAAATCAAACAATTGATTGGTGACAGTTGTTGCCTCGGTGTTTTCTGTGTTATATCATTCACCAATTTTACCCTTTAGTAGCACCCACTTTATGGGCTGTAACAGGGTCCAAATTGGTATCAGCCCACTTCCTTGCTTTTTGGGGAAGGATAAAGTCACAACCCAAACTTTCAGAAATTTACGACTCTTATACGTTACATCAGGTGCAATAGTTACGTTTAATAACCATAATATTTGAAAGATAGTTTTGTTTTATTGCACCTGAAGGGAATTAAAGACTTCGATTTAGCACGATATGTCTCCGAATTTCGTTAAAGCTTACTAGATTTATGCGTTCACATCTCTCGTTTCCAAGTGAATCCACAGATAATGTTAAAACTGGTCAGTTTAATGTATCGAAATTTGCCAAAAAAAAAACCCTATAATTTTTATAGTTATATTTCAAAATGTGTCTAACAGTGTGGGTGTTCGTATTTCATTAGTTCCTCAAGCATCGATCTATGACCCTTTAAAATTGTTAGGAAACTGTTTATTTTACTTTAATAGCAAGTATCTAAAGATTCGACTCTGTAATAATACATTTATTTTAAGACATTATGAATATATGTTACTTGACAAAATGGACGGAATTTTGAGTTGCATTTAAGAGTTAGCCAATATTAATTTCAAGCCTGCCAGACAGCCATTATCACACTAAACTACGACGAACTACTCTTAAAATCAAATTTCATTTCCAGTCTACAATATAGACATTGTTACATAAAACTAGTTTATTGACATGATTATGTTCGGACGAGACACATTTGTGGCACAACTGCGAGAAATCTATGCGAAACTTTAGGAGATTTACGGCTCTTAAATAGCTGCTTTCCAACAAAAACCTCGTAACTGCGGCTTAAAACAAGCTACAGTTAGGAGATTTTTGTTGAGAAGCGACGATATATATCACACCAGGAGCGATACTTACGTTTGATAACGGCAATGTTTGCAAGATAGTCTGGTTTTATTGACTCTGTAGGGAATTAAAGACTTCAATTTAGCACGATATTTCTCCTATCAATGTTTCGATTTGAAATGTTAATGTTCTCTTTTGAACAGAAAATGATCATAAATCTTCGTGTTTTTGTCGCACGTAAAGCCACTTACTCAAAGATAGGATAGATCTAAACTCGAATAAATCTGAATGTATTGTCCGCACTCTTGTCTAATCTTAACGGTTAATATATTGACCTTTTTATATTTCGATATTTCTCATTGACAAACAAAAAATCATTTCTATAAATGGATCGAATTCGTAAATAATATCCAACCGACCGACCGCGCTATAACAGTTTGTTCAGAGATGAAGTAAAGTTTTTTGTTAGATGAAAAGCAATTACTGGTCGATGCTTGTCATTCTAATATCTCATCTGCAGCTTAAAACAAGTCGGAGTTGCTTTGGATTTTTTATTGGAGTTTTACGTCAAATTCAACTGCTGTGGTCATATGGAGACGGGACTTCGGTTTAAAGTCTCGTCCGAAAGACTGGAGAGGCAGTGGATCGAACCTGCGACCCCCGTGTTTTAAGTCCAGCGCGTTACCACTTCACCTAATATATAATCAGCCCCAAGTCGCAGTTGCAATGATTCTTAAGAAAAACGCGGTGTGGCATTGACGTTCAAATACTGTGGGAACAAATGATGGCCATCGGCATCTTCTCTATTCATAATTCAACATTTTTTCGTGCGCCAGATGTTCCACAGTTCAAATTTGAAATTTACTGCACACGACCTAATATGTGTAATTCTATATGAACTTTGTAAACGTTATATCGTATCAGACAAGAAAAAAATGCTTTGTATCATTGTCATCTTCTTTTGACATTTATTTACAATGTCATGTCATAAATAGACGTCACAAAAAGGTCCTTTTGGTAAAGAGAAAAAAGTTGTCTTTATATTTCAAATGTTACATGGAATTACCCATTGTGTTATAGTTTTCTTCAAATGAAAATTGCGGAAACAATTACATATTACTTTTATCAATTTTAAATAGTATATATATCATTATTTCGTACTATTCTGACTAGTTTCGAGAAAACAGTGTCGACTGTAAAACAGGTTTCAATCAAGACCCAGTATTATATTCTCAATATTTCGCTAGCCCCTTTTCACGTGATATGACCTAAACAAAAACGAGATGAATGTCCTAAAATCCCAAGGCAATACTAGATTATCTATTTGGCGCAATTCTGGTCAGTAGAACACGTCAAGAGGCGAAATGGGTGACACTGAAACATTTCGGGATTAGAAGATAATTATGTTTCGAAATGGAATTGATGCCCCGAGAGATCGGGTAAAGTATTCTTCGATTATCACTCTCCGTCTCATTATTTATGCTAACCCAGTTATCGCCTGTTTACTTTTTAGCTCACCTGAGCACGAAGTGCTCAAGGTGAGGTATTGTGATCTATCAATGTCCGGCGTCCGTCTGTCCGTCTGTCCGTCTGTCCGTCTGTCCGTCACGGCGTCAACAATTTCTTTAAACAAAATCTCCTCCTAAACTACTGGGTCAAAATCAACCAAACTTGGCAGAAATGTTCCTTGGGTGGTCCCTTATAAAAATTGCTAAAATAATTGAAATCCATGAAAAACTGTGGTTGCCGTGGCATCGGAAAATGGGAAATTTCACAAAAGCTCAACAATTTCTTTAAACGACATCTCCTCCTAAACTACTGGGTCAAAATCAACCAAACTTGGCAGAAATGTTCCTTGGGTGGTCCTTTATAAAAATTCCTAAAATAATTGAAATCGATGAAAAACTCTGGTTGCCGTGGCATCGGAAAATGGGAAATTTCACAAAAGCTCAACAATTTCTTTAAACGACATCTCCTCCTAAACTACTGGGTCAAAATCAACCAAACTTGGCAGAAATGTTCCTTGGGTGGTCCCTTATAAAAATTGCTAAAATAATTGAAATCCATGAAAAACTCTGGTTGCCGTGGCATCGGAAAATGGGAAATTTCACAAAAGCTCAACAATTTCTTTAAACGACATCTCCTCCTAAACTACTGGGTCAAAATCAACCAAACTTGGCAGAAATGTTCCTTGGGTAGTCCCTTATAAAAAATTGCTAAAATAATTGAAATCCATGAAAAACTCTGTTTGCCGTGGCATCGGAAAATGGGAAATTTCACAAAAGCTCAACAATTTCTTTAAACGACATCTCCTCCTAAACTACTAGGTCAAAATCAACCAAACTTGGCAGAAATGTT
The DNA here is from genome assembly GCA_963680895.1 of Fragum sueziense. Lineage (NCBI taxonomy): Eukaryota > Metazoa > Mollusca > Bivalvia > Cardiida > Cardiidae > Fragum > Fragum sueziense. The sequence continues at coordinate 18,574,524 of OY804598.1, read as the reverse complement.
CCTTGGGTGGTCCCTTATAAAAATTGCTAAAATTATTGAAATCCATGAAAAACTCTGGTTGCCGTGGCATCGGAAAATGGGAAATTTCACAAAAGCTCAACAGTTTCTTTAAACGACATCTCCTCCTAAACTACTGTGTCAAAATCAACCAAACTTGGCAGAAATGTTCCTTGGGTGGTCCCTTATAAAAAATTGCTAAAATAATTGAAATCCATGAAAAACTCTGGTTGCCGTGGCATCGGAAAATGGGAAATTTCACAAAAGCTCAACAATTTCTTTAAACAACATCTCCTCCTAAACTACTGGGTCAAAATCAACCAAGCTTGGCAGAAATGTTCCTTGGGTGGTCCCTTATAAAAATTGCTAAAAGAATTGGAATACATGAAAAACTCTGGTTGCCGTGGCATCAGAAAATAGGAAATTTCACAAAAGCGCAACAATTTCTTTAAACGACATCTCCTCCTTAACTACTGGGTCAAAATCAACCAAACTTGGCAGAAATGTTCCTTGGGTAGTCCCTTATAAAAAATTGCTAAAAGAATTGAAATCCATGAAAAACTCTGGTTGCCGTGGCATCAGAAAATGGGAAATTTCACAAAAGCTCAACAATTTCTTTAAACGACATCTCCTTAACTTCTGGGTCAAAATCAATCAAACTTGGCAGAAATCTTCCTTGGGTAGGCCCTTATAAAAATTGCTAAAAGAATTGAAATCCATGAAAAACTATGGTTGCCATGGCATCGGAAAATGGGAAATTTCACAAAAAATCAACTATTTCTTTAAACGACATCTTCTCCTTAACTTGTGGGTTAAAATCAACCAAACTTGGCAGAAATGTTCCTTAGGTGGTCCCTTATAGAAATTGCTAAAATAATTGAAATCCACGAAAAACTCTGGTTGCCGTGGCATCGGAAAATGGTAAATTTAACAAAGCTCAACAACTTCTTTAAACGACATCTCCTCCTTAAATTCTGGGTTAAAATCAACCAAACATGGCAGAGATGTTCCTTGGGTGGTCCCTTTTAAAAATTGCTAAAAGAATTGAAACTCATGGAAAACTATGGTTGCCGTGGCATCGGAAAATGGGAATTTTCGCAAAAGCTCAACAACTTCTTTAAACGACATCTCCTCCTTAACTTCTGGGTCAAAATCAACCAAACTTGGCAGTAATGTTCATTGGGTGGTCGCTTATAAAAATTGCTAAAAGAATTGAAATCTATGAAAAACTCTGGTTGCTGTGGCATCAGAAAATGGGAAATGTCATAAAAGCTGATCATTTTCTGTAAACAACATGTCCTCTGAAACTACATGGCCAAATTCTTCCCTGGGACAACAATGCGTAACATATGCAAAGTTATTTGGCATTATTAAAACATAACTCAGGTGAGCGATTTAGGGCCCTCAGGGTCCTCTTGTTTACTAATTCCCATACAACAACCTCCGGACTCTGAACTCCGGTCTAATTATAAGGGATTCCTCCACGCCAAAATCAGAGCAATTTAATAATTTGTAATTCCTAAGTAAATTGCTATGGAAAGATAAGAGAGAAGTAATTCATTAGTTTTTTAACAATGATTTCAAACGCCATTTCAATAGGAAGCATGTGAATATAGGTATTTCTTTTATTTACCGATGTCTTACGTGGCGATTAAAACATCGATCGCATAACCTAGGTCGTGATAGGTGATAATTGTCCTATTTGTATTAAGACAGAAGTAGGCAGTACAAAATATGTTGGTGAAACTGGCCACACGACGTGTTTGAGAAAGGATATTGATCATCTTGATTACTACTATTTTTCCCGGTTCCATAATTTTACAGTAAGTTTTAAAAAAAATAATTCGCAAACATTTAATTGATAATACCAAGAAAATGCCGAATTCCTGCATTTCCATCTTTTTTCTAAATGTATATAAAAACCTACTTAATAAAGATTATTAAGACAAAGACAAAGACATGTTTGAAATGATTTTGATAATAGATCGCATTTGATTTAAAATGTCATAAATAACCCATTCCCGAATCTGATTAACGTGATTTAACCTTTGATATTCCACTTATTTGAACAAATGTAACTCTTAGCCACCAGCAATTTTCTCTAGAAGGGATTGGCAAGTATTTTCTAGTTGTCTGGTTTTTGTTACGCCTCGATAACCTTAATAAGTTCACATAAACATTTTGTCCGGGTTGTTGTCTTGTTCGTTATTTTTAACAAGGGAAGAACTCCTTTAGGGAATATAATTCAAAATACATTTTTCGCACTAGAATTGTGTATCTTCCGAAAAGATCCTCCGCAGTTCACTTAAAGACATTTTTTCAAACTTTCGTCTCGAGGCGTCCATTCTTAGACACATGCTGGGTCTTTCAATGCAATGTTTCAGCAACGGAATCAGGCTTTAACTTGTCCGAATTAAATGATTGTAGACGATTCCTTCTCAAGATCCATGGACATTTTTTCTGGGCATACTATTGGCTTCATTTATTCTATTTTCTCGAATTTTGTATGGGACATGACTAAAATGTCTATCGGTTTTTTACTAAGCAATATTTCAAACCTTTTGGAATAACAACATCCCTTTGTTATTTAAGCGTCTTTACCATTGCAAAATAAAATTTTCATAAAGAACATAATCGATTTCATTCAGATTTCTTTCTATAACAGTATTATTTTCGGTCATATCGTTAAGGCTAACACTCTCAACCATGGTTTCTCTTTAGATGTATCTGATCAATGGTATTCGAAAAACTAGTCCTGACCCTACAATGCCTTTAAATAAAAAAAGAATCATTTTGATTGGACATCCAACTAAAGGAATCGTATTATGACTTTCCTTGAAAGACTTAGAAATGTTTGTTAATACGATCTCAGTACATCTACTACCAAAACATACTTTTCGAACTTTAAAGCATTTGCTCAAAATCACATAAAAGATATTAATCGTTACCCATGAATATATTAGAGACAAAGTCAGGTAGTCGACATAACCGAGTGTCAAGCCCTAAGTTTAAAAGTCGGACGCTTTACTAAGTATGCTTTGACCACGGCTAAAATGATGCCGCTCATGTACTGTTCAGAACGTGTTGTTTAATAATCTGTAGAAATTTTCATCGACTCTTTAACCTAACTAATATAGTAATTACTCGAAATAACGAACAAAAATGTGTTTTTGAAACACCAATGCAAAAACAAACTTTCCATTACATTATTGAATACAAATTCTATCTTAACCAGTACACTTTTTGCTGTATCTGGCACATTGCAAATCGGAACAATCTGATTTCTGTCACTCAGAATAGGGTTAAGTCCACTTAAACAATTGTACCAATTACTTTTATAAGGTATGAAATCATAGTTTTAGGTTGATAAATTCCTTTTTAGTTGAGTTTAGTTTACCCTTGTGAGCATTCATGTACCCCATTAAAGTTATATAATTTTGAATGGACCTCTTGTTTAGGTAACACATCATTTTGACGACTCGAGCAAAGGCATATACTTACAAGTAGTTAGGAAGGCAGGAAATCTCGACGAAATTCGTTTTCTTATTTTCGTCAATGTTTCCTATGACACAAACAAATCATGGCTATGTAATACGATAAAATGTAGCGTATAATTATGTTGGCGTTCGGGCTGACTTTCTATTTTGATAGGCCATACATATTTCGTTTGGTAAATGATTAATTACATCTTGTGAACAAGAATCCAAAAGTTAGCACTCTCAGTGGATGCTCAGAATTATTTTGGATTTCTTCTATTTTTGTTAATCGAGTGTCTACCTTTTCTCCTTCAAAAATTGTCCTCTTGACACGCATGTGATTGTCATTACTAGTCATGGCAAACCGAGCATTAACGCCTCAATGCCGCATTTTGTCTACTTGAAGATATACAGTTCGAGAAAATTTATGGAGAAAAAGTACGAAGCGTTTCTACCCTATAAATATGGATTTCTACCTTTTTCGTCTTCAGAATTTGTCCTCTTGACACGCATGTGATTGTCATTACATGTCATGGCAAAACGAACATTAACGCCTCAATGCCGCATTTTGTCTACTTGAAGATATACAGATCGAGAAAATTTATGGAGAAAAAGTACGAAATGATTCTACTTTTCCAATATGGATTTCTCTGGGAGCAAGTTATTTTTCTTCGATGTAGGTGAAGATCTTTCCCTTAGAGCATTAAATTCATCTGTCGATTCAATACATCACACAACAAGATCTCGAAAGTATAGCTGAAAACCGCTTTGTTAAAATCGGTCAGATGGAATAATTGCTTTTATTGAATTTCATATAATGAAAAGATATTTTGTCCTAAACACGACTATATATATATACGTACCTTAAAAATATTCTTTATAAATTGTCTTTCCAATATTGTAAAAATGAGACGCCGAACTTCTTTAACAGGTTCTCAGACTGTCGGTGTTGTTATAAAATCCCGTAACTACGGCTTCGATAAAGCCGTAGTTACGATATTCCATAACAACACCCACGGAGTACATTGTTCGCGAAAAAACGTCCCTCGCTTTGGCCGAGTTCACCACCAGTGATTACATTGGTTGGTGAATACTTCACCCGAATTAAATGATCGGTAGATCTCTGTAGGAAACACAACGTGGTCTTGAGTTTTCATAAGCTCATGTATATTGTACTCTGCGTAAAATGTCAACAATATTGTGAATAAATTCACTTGATGTTATTATCAAGTGCAAAAATTATTCCCCGCAATTGGTGCACTGGGGATAGCATTCCGATTGCTCTCATATAACCATTTGGCAAGTGGCAGAATGTGAATGTGAGTCAATGAGAGAAAGAAGAAAATATTGGTTGATAGCCTTTTTGCTATTTGTTGTTCAAATTGTTCAATTCCAAAGCGTTGTAAAAACAGGAGATATTTGGGAGAGGGTTAATTATTTATTGCGTGTTTCCAAACCAATAATGCTAGTCACGGCGTTGTTTAATCAGCATTAATAGTTGGTGTTGGTGGGAAGAATCAGAAGACAAACACGTTTTAATTGACTTTAGAGTCACCGTACTTGTAATTGTTACAATTTGCCCTCAGTAAAGATAGTAATGCCGATTGTCAGATCCAATATTTTTGATAATTCTACAGCCAAGCCTGATTTGCCCGCTTGAGGGAGTCACTCATCAGATTATCCACCAAAAGATATTTTGATTTATTTCATAAATCATTCTAACAGCAATGTTGTACATTGTAATTCATAGATATCCGATAAACGGACAAATTATGGTTTCTTTCATGTTTTGTAAAAATAGCGCGGGACAAAACATTAGCATTTACTTTTATTGCCTCATTATTTTCTCTGATTTATTGTACACAAATATGAATTTGGCAACATCAATTGTGTTGTCGGCAGCAGATTTCACTTTGGAAAACTTTATTTTTTGCTTGATATATGGTTAATCTAACTTCTTTAGATTTGTATAAATGGCCACCAGCCTGTTAAACCGTGGGCAATTTGATAAAATAGGAGATATGTCGACTTATTTCTGGCCATTTGTTACAATTGTTTTGCAGAATTGAAGAATTTCTGGTTTCAGTCTTCAATATAGGAATTATCATATTTAGCTATTGCATCGACACCATTGCATTATGACTTGAGGCATTTGACCATTTTCCAAACAAAACCTGGTTGTGAGGACGTCTCTAAAAGGACATGTTTCCGACAATTTTGAGACAAAAGAAAACAATCTGGAAATTAGCAAATCCTCTTTTTTGCCTCGGTTTGGTTTATTGAGGTGTTACGCCGTTTTCAACTGCTATAGTCATATTGCGTCGGCTAGAGCACCTTACCATGGATTCCTGTTGTTTCTCATACCAGTACTACCACAACACCGTTACCGAGCCTCCAGGTTCTCTCCCACATAGAGTCACGAAATCAAACAATTGATTGGTGACAGTTGTTGCCTAAGTGTTTTCTGTGTTATATCGTTCACCAATTTTACCCTTTAGTAGCACACACTTCATAGCCTGTAACAGGGTCTAAATTGGTATCAGCCCACTTCCTTGCTTTTTGGGAAAGGGTAAAGTCACAACCCAAACTTTAAGAAATCTACGACTCTTATACGTTACATCAGGTGCAATAGTTACGTTTAATAACCATAATATTTGAAATATATTTTTGTTTTATTGCACCTGGAGGGAATTAAAGACTTCGATTTAGCACGATATTTCTCCGAATTTTGTTAAAGCTTACTGGATTTAGGCTCTCACATCTCTCGTTTCCAAGTTAATACATAGATAATGTTAAAACTGGTCAGTTTAAAGTATCGAAATTTGCCCCAAAAGTATGTACAACAGTGTGGGTGTTCGTATTTTTATAAGTTCCTCAAGCATCAATGTGTGACCCTTTAAAACATTCCTAGGAAACAGTTTATTTTACTTTAAAAGCAAATATCTAAAGATTCGACTCGGTTATAAACATTTCTTTGTATGCATTATGAATATATGTTACTTAACAAAATGGACGGAATTTTGAGTTGCATTTAAGCCAATATTCATTTCAAGCCTACCAGACAGCCATTATCACACTAAACTACGACGAACTACATTTAAAATTAAATCTCATTTCCAGTCTACAATATAGACATTGTTACATAAAACTAGTTTATTGACATGGTTATGTTCGGACGAGACACATTTGTGGCACTACTGCGAGAAATCATACGAAACTTTAGAAGATTTGCGGCTCTTAAATCACTGCTTTCCAACAAAAACTCGTAACTGTGGCTTAAAACAAGCTACAGTTAGGAGATTTCTGTTGCGACGATATATATCACACCAGGTGTGATAGTTACGTTTAATAACGGTAATGTTTGCAAGATAGTCTGGTTTTAGTGACTCTGAACGGAATAAAAGACTCCGATTTAGCACGATAATTCTCCTATCAATGTTACAGTTTGAAATGTTAACGTTCTCTTTTGAAGAGAAATTGGTCATAAATCTTCGTGTTTTGTCGCACGTAAAGTCACTTACTCAAAGATGGAATAGATCTAAATCGAATAAATCTGAATGTATTGTCCACACGTTCGTCCAATCTTAACGGGTAATATGTTGACCTTTTGATATTCCGATATTTCTCATTGACAAACAAAAATCATTTCTATAAATGGATCGAATTCGTAAATAATATCCAACCGACAGTCCGCGCTATAACAGTTTGTTCAGGGATGAAGTAAAGTTTTTTTTGTAAGATGAAAAGCAATGACCGGTCGATGATTTTCATCCTTATATCGCATTTGCAGTTTAAATCAAGTCGGAGTTGCTTTGGATTTAAATTTATTGGAGTTTTACGTCCAATTTAACTGTTGTGGTCATATGGAGACGGGAACTCGGTTTAAAGTCTGGTCCGAAAGACTGGAGAGGCAGGGGATCAAACCTGCGACCCCTGTGTTATAAGTCCAGCGCGTTACCACTACACCTAATATATAATCAGCCCCAAGTCGCAGTTGCGATGATTCTTAAGAAAAACGCAGTGTGGCATTGACGTTCAAATACTGTGTTTACAAGTGATGGCCATCGGCATTTTCTCTATTCACAATTCAACATTTTTTCGTGCGCCAGATGTTTCACTGTTCAAATTTGAAATTTACTGCACACGACCTAATATGTGTAATTCTATATTAACTTTGTAAAAGTTATATCGTATCAGAAAAGAGAAAAAAATGCGGAGTATCATTGTCGTCTTCTTTTGACATTTATTTTCAATGTCATTAATAAACGTCACAAAAAATGTCCTTTTGGTCCTTTTGGTGTTTAACCAAAGCTGTCTTTGTATTTCAAATGTTAAAACGAATTGCCCATTGTGTTATAGGTTTCTTCAAATATAAATTGAGGAAACATATAGATCTACATATTACTTTTATTAATTTTCAAATAGTAGATCTATATATCATTATTTTATACTATTCTGACTTGTTTAAAGCAAACAGTGTCGACTGTAAAGCAGGTTTCAATCAAGATCCAGTACAAAATTGTCATTTTTATGCTAGCCTCTTTTCACGTGACCTAAACACAAAACAAGATGAATGTCCTAAAGTCCCAAGGCAATACTAGATTGTTTATTTGACGCTACTCCGGTCAGTAAAACACGTCAAGAGGCGAAATGGGTGACATTGAAACATTTCGGGATTAGAAGATAATTATGTTTCGAAATGGAATTGATGTCCCGAGAGGTCGGGAAAAGTATTCTTCGATTATCACTCTCCGTCTCATTCTTGTATGTAAACCAAGTTATTTCATTTTTTATATTTTACTCATTCCCTCACGACTCTTGATTCTTGACTCCGGTCTTACTATAAGGGGTTCCTTCACGCCAAAAAATAATAGTCTATAATTCGTTAATAATACTTGCCATGGTAAGATCAGAGATAATTAATTTATTGTCTTTTAACAACTATTTCGAATGTCGCTTGCATTAGTTGCATGTACATGTACTTGGAAGTTAGGGTCAGTACCATCAAAGGCGTTTAATTTATTCATAAAATCAAATTTCAAAATCTATTTCGTAGTCATTCGCATGGCCATTAATAACATTTTAAAAACAACACAGCTCTAATCGCAGTTCATTTCAACGTAATTCTCCTTTATAATGAAATATCGGAGGAGGGTTTCCACAAATTACCGCAATTTAAAGAAATGTCATTTCGCGAGACTTTGATGATGTCATCCCTAAACACAACTCAATGTGACTTCTCACGTGACCATTATTTTCAGCTAAGATGTGTAGATGTTTGACAACATGGCTTGTTTCAGCTTCGATTACGCCTATCCATTCACGAGCGACACTCCATCTGATCCCCAATATAAGTAGGATATGATCTAAATCTCTTTTCGTTCAGAGTTTGACATCTTCTATAGTTCGTACACATGGCTTAAACACGATATAATTCTTTATAAATAGTGAAGTGAAGAAAATTCAGGTATATGGGTAGAGCGATAAGTTTTTAGTCATGGAGCCTCGAGTTCGAATCCAGATATCTGAATTTATTTAGACTTTTTACTTCGAAACCAATGGTTATTAGCTATGAAATTTGTTATAGTGATGGCAGTTTGCATTTTGTGTTTAAAATACAAATGCTTATGATGAAAGACAAAACAAGAAAAAAGACAGAAAAACAGAATCGCCGATACGTAGTATCGAACTCGGAACTCCAGCACAGAAGAAATACCGCTGTATCACTAGACCTAAGTTGTCACTCTATGTACGTCACTAATTATAAAAGAATTTTATTGTGTTTTATACAAAATGCTTTGCTTACTTCTCAACAAAATGTAAACATAAATGATAATAGATTTGTAAACCTTGACTAATGTCTTTCATTTTGACCAAGGACTTCCCTTGAATTCGAGCATTAATATCCTATTTTCGGTTCATTCTTTGATTGATCCACCTTCTGGTCAGCACAAAAGTTCTGCATTTCTTACTAATATATTATGTTTTTTTTTTATATTTTTTTGCCATTTGACCATGTGCGGGACTGTAGCTTTGAGGCGTATTTTTGATTTACCGATGTCTTACCAAACCCCCAATACAACAATTGCATAACATATGACTTGATAGATTTGCAATGAGATAGGGTACATTTTTGGCGCTATTAATGGAATATATTAGAATAAGTTACATTATTAACATAAGTAACAAAGTGTAACATGATCAATACAAAGACTAATAAAATGATATCATAGATTTATCATAATGTTTCATTACCCCAATAACAATGAATACCCATTCCGATTTCTGCGCCAATTTTGAGCCCTAATTCTTTGCAATAATTGATTATGATCCTTAAATGGTGAAACTGGCCACACGACGTCTTTCAGAAAGAATATTGATCAACGTAATACCGAATGTAGGTATTTCCTTCTTTTTTCTAAATGAATACCAAAGCTTAGTCTATAGAGATCATTTAGCCAAAGACACGTTTGAAAAAAGTATTTGAAAATAGTTCGCATTTTATTTAAATGTGTCATAGTATAACCCGATCCTGAATCTGATAAACGTGATTTAACCTTTGACATTCCACTTGTTTGAACAAATGTAACTCTTAGCCACCAACAATTTTCTCTAGAAGTGATTGGCAAGTATTTTCTAGTTGTCCGGTTTTTGTTACGCCTCGATAACCTTAATAAGTTCACATAAACATTTTGTCCGGAATTTTGTCTTGTTCGTTATTTTTTAACCAGGGAAGAACTCCCTTAGGGAATATAATTGAAATACATTTTTCGAACACAGAAGACGTATAACGCTATATGAGAGCGTTACATTTATACTGATTATTCGGAATAACAAAATGTGTTTCTGAAACACCAATGCACCAAATTTTTATCAGATGTTCAAACCAGTATGTGTAATTTTCTGGAGTTATTGAACACAAACCTTATATTTACCAGTGCACATTTTCGCTGCCTGCAGCACCTTATTAATCGGAACAATCTGTATTCTGTCATTCGAAAAAGCCCACACCAGTACAAATGTAGCATTATAAAGGTATAAACTCATAATTTTATTTTGATAAATGCCTTTTAAGTTGACTTAAATTTACCCTTAGGTACCTCACAAAAGTTACACAATTTTTATGAACCCTTTTTCAGGTTACACATCATTTTTAGTACTCGATAAAATGCATGTACTTAAAAATATTTCGGAAAGCAGAAAATCCTGACGAACTCATTGTTTTCTATGATACACTTTTCTAAAAAATCGAACCAAGGACATGTGATACGAAAAATGTATAATTATGTTGACGTTTGTCCCGACTTTCCATTTCGTCAGGTTTTCCATTTGATCAAAGCCCTTTAAGGCTTTTGAGCCCAACCTGGTTCAATATCAGCCTATGTTTACACGCAGTCTGATCAAACACCATATTGGTCTTCAATAGCTTGTTCGTGACATGTAGTAGTTGCGAGACAGCAGCATGGATCCCGGTCAGACTGCTTTAACCCATTACCACACAATGACTCTTTTTGACTCCCTACTTGGAAAACGTTATGGAAAATGAAGAAATTGCTTGTGACAAGCAATTTCTTTATTCCCACAATGTCTTCTACCTAGAAACACCAAAAAGAGTAAAAATGCATTTACTTGAAATTGTCGTCTGCAACATCTTTGAATTTGGATCAGTCTAAAATTTTACCGTTTGGTAATGGGTTAATGTATGGTCCGATCGTCAAACACAGCTGTCTCGAATGATATAGGGGATATTTTTTCCAGATCCCGGTTCATTTTTCATTCGGTAAAGGATAAACTGCATCTTGTGACCAAGAATCCACAATATATTAGTCTCAGTGGACGCTCAAAACTATTTCGGATTTCTTCTATTTTTGTTAATCGAGTTTCTACCTTTTTCTTTTTCAAGAATTGTTCTCTTGACACGGACATGATTGTCATTGCTTGTCATGACAAAAAGGCTTTCAACAACAAAAGACGCATTTTTTCTAGCAGCTTGGGCAAAATCAATTAAGAACAAGTACGCTTCTAGCCTATAAATATGAATTGTCATTCTGACAATTGGCTTGATTGTGTTATCTGAAACACCTTTGAATTTGGATAGGCCCAGTATGTTTTAGCAAATGGTTAAATACTTCAGATATATGCTTAGCTCACGAGTTTCAACTGTTTGCACTTATGTACCAAACGCACGGAAAGCAGTTTTTGCATTATACTGAAATAAATTGTTTAACGCAGCCATAACTTCAAACAGTTGTCCATCATAATTATTTGACTCCCTATTCACGAGACGAGTAACACTTGTTTGTAGTAAAAATAATGTAAGAAAATCTACCTAAGTCGGCAAAACTGTAGAAATAAATACAATTATTATTTTTTTTTGACAGCAACAATATGTTCCTCATTTTTTCTCGTGGGCAAGTTTAAAAAAAATGTGACCGTTCACTTTTTACATGCCTCGGCTTTTACAGAGAAACATATTCTACCTAATTAAAGCTTAAAAGATGTGTTATTGTGTGTTTATATTGGGTACCAAGTTTAAAGAAAATTGCTTCACAAATAAAAAAGATATGTCATTTAAACATGTCAAAAATGTCAGGAGTGAAACGCTTTTTGTGTGACACTTAACACTTTGACCAGATTTCTAAGCTATGGTAAATAAAAGACAGTGACAGAATACTACAATAAGCAATTGTAATTCGTAAAACAACATGTTCATCATCATTTTAAAATTAAATTTTCATCTTATCTTCACTGGTTTAGGATGTGGAGCCTGTTTTATACAACAACCCTCTAAATTTTATGTCAGGAGTGAAACACTTTTATTTTTCAAAATGTGTTCTCATTTTCGTCTATTCAGCCAGAAATCTACCACTCAAACTTTTTTACGAAGCCATCAACCTTGTGGACATTCTGCACTCTATTATTTAGTGATTTGTGGGTTACAATTTCTCATATTGTGCAATATATATGCTGTCAGGAGTGAAACGCTTTTTTGTTGTCATTTTGCAAGAGAGTGCACACAATTTTAGCTAAAAGTTAGTGAACATGAATTTTAAATATGATTTGGACACTGCTTAACAATTTAGAATAGTTTTTAGCCATCCTAATTAAGAAATCTGGATGATATTCTGTAAAAATAGCTGTTATTCTTAAAATTTTAATGTCACACTTTGGTCGCATTTTTTTTAAACCTGCCCTCGTATTACCTAATTATCTGAGGGGATCACCAAAATTAAACATGTTTGATGTTTATTATGAATACTAAATACTTAGTTTTAGGAAGTTTTGGCGTTAAAGTTTATAATTTGAAATCATGAAGATTAACGAACTGTGAGCAAGTTATTTTCCTTTTATTTAGATATGGATCTTTCCATTTTGGCATGAAATAAGTGTGTCGATTAGATGCACCATATAGCAAAATCGTTAAAGTACATGTATAGTTGATAACCGACCACTTTGTTGACATCGGTGGAATCGAATAACTGTTTTTATCAAACTTCATGAAATGAAAATATGTTGTCCTTTGTTGACAATAGTTCAGCTAAACACGACTATACGTAGCTTAAAATGTTCATTATAAATTTCTTTCCCGAAATTGTAAATGTAGACGTCGAACATCTTTCAAAAGTCTTCAGACTTCGGGATAAATGAATACCGACTCTAATTTCAAGTTTTACCTTATGGTCGCAAATCTCCAAATGCTGAATAAATATGCCCAAAAGTTACATGCCGAGGAGCGGTGAACGACAATTACAGGTAAAATGTCCACAAAGCAATTACAATGTTCTGTGGTCGTATTCGCCAACATTTATAAATTGATTGTCTAAATCAAAATTACAGAACTAGCCATCTGATTTGACGAAATGTATGTCTCGGCCAATCGGATGGATTGTTGTGTAATTTAACAGTCATACTGGTTGTTGAATAATACTCCTGAATAAGATGATCGGTAGATCTCCGCTAGGGAACATGGTCTTGAGTTCATATACTCATATACTTTACTTACACTTTACTCTGCGTACAATCTCACCTATAATGTCAATACATTCACTTTATGCTATTATCAAGTGACTAAGAAATTGATGCACTGGGGATAACACCATTCCGTTTGCTCTCATATAACCATTTGACAAGGGGTAGAATGTGAATGTGATTCAATGAGAGAAAGAAGCAAATGTAAGTTGGTAGCATTTTTGCTATTTTCTTGTTGAACCTGTTCATTTTAAAAGCATTGAATCAGGAGATCTTTGGGAGATCATATAAATTGGGTGTTTCCAAACCAATAATGCTAGTCACGTCGCTGTTAAATCAGCATTAATTGTTGGTGTTGGTGGGAAAAATTAGAAGACAAACGCGTTTTAATTGTCTCTAGAGTCAACGTACTTGTAATTATTACAATAAGCCCTAAGCAAAGATAGTAATATTGAATGTCATAATCAAGAATATGTATTAGCAAGAGTCTGCATAGGAGATTTTACGCGAAATAAACATTCAAATGCGTGCAGCGCTTTGAATGTTTATATCGGACAGAATGTGCTATACAGATTTAGAAGTATAGTGTTCTCTAGCAGTTAATTGGAGACGGGTGCGTGGTTATGCATAGACGTCACATAAACTAGCCGACATTCTCGTTTATGCGAAATGTAGCGACGGAATTTTAAATTATACTGCATTTCATTTGTCAAAAAGAATGTCGAACACTGAAGAAAATTTCAGAGCCAATGCTGATTTGCCCGCGTGTGGGAGTCACTCAGCAGATTATCGACCGAAAAGATATTTATTGTTCATTTCATAAGACACCCTTACAGCAATTTTCTTCCCAAAATATTGTTTCTGCAGTTTGAAAGAAAGGGACGATTTTGTAATTCATAGATATCTGATGAACGGACAAAGGATGGGTTGCAACGAGGGTTCAAAAATCAGATTTTCTTTAAATTCTGTGAATTGATATGGTTACATAATATCTTTAATTTGTATGTGTGAAATATCTGATGATGGCTTATTTTTGGAGACAATGGCTAAAAAAGTGGGTGGGGTAAGTTGACATGAGAAGAAAATTTTTACTTTGAAGTTAAATTACCTTTTCTGTATAGATCAGATAGAGTTGAAATTTTGCATGTACCTTCAATGTACTAGGGAAAGGAATTTTTTGAAATCATTAATCATTTATATCAGTTTCTTTATTTTCTGTATTGTTGCAACCCATCCTATCGTTTTTCGTATCTTGCAAAAATCGTGCGGGACAAAACGTTAACATTTCCTCTTTTCGCCTCAGAATTTATCTATAGTTTATTGTACACAAATCAGTCCCAGATATGTCAACATACATTTTGTTATCAGCAGCAGATTCCACTTTGAAAAACCCTATTGTTCCCTTTGATATATGATTAATCTAACTTTTCTAGCTTTGAATGGCCGCCACCCTGTAAAACTGAAGGCAGTTTGATAAAATAGGAGCATATTTAGCATTCTTGGTTTCTGTCTTCAATATAGGAATTATTATATTTAACTATATTCCATCGACACTATCGCATTCAGACTCGACACATTTGACTCTTTCCCAAACAAAACCTGGGTTTCACGTCCCTAAAAGGACAGGTTTCCGAAAATATTTAGAAAAAAATGCTGGTAGTTAGTAATTTCTCCCTTTTGCCTCAGTGTTTTCTGTGCTATATCATTCGCCAATATAAACTTTTAGTTGCAGCCATTTTGCAGCCTGCAGTAGCGTCCAATTGGTTACTATCTACTTTCTTGCTAATGTGGAAAGGTTTAGGCACAATCCAATCTTTCAGAAATTAACGACTCGTATACATTACATCAGGTGCAATAGTTACGTTTAATAACCATAATATTTGCAAGATAGTTTTGTTTTATTGCACCTGAAGGGAATTAAAGATATCTGTTAAGCAGAATATTTCTCCAAATATTATGAAAGCTTACGAGGTTCATGCTCTCACATCTCTCGTTTCCAAGTTAACATCATGTAAAAAAACTGGTAATCTTAAATGGTCAAATTTTGGCCAAAGACTATATCTTATATGGTCAACTTGGAGGATATGCATCATGGGATCGG
The DNA here is from genome assembly GCA_963680895.1 of Fragum sueziense. Classification (NCBI taxonomy): domain Eukaryota; kingdom Metazoa; phylum Mollusca; class Bivalvia; order Cardiida; family Cardiidae; genus Fragum; species Fragum sueziense. The sequence continues at coordinate 18,558,981 of OY804598.1, read as the reverse complement.
TAAATCTACGGACAAATTTGCCTCGCTTCAGCTAAAAACATTTCGCAACACCTTTCTTATTTCTGTGTTAATTTTCAAACGGTATGATGCATGTCCGTAGGCCTACCCCGCCTAACTGAGCTCCTTCCTCTGTTATATGACTTACATGACAGCTCCTTTAACTTGTTGCAAAATTAATCCCAACCGACCACAAAAACGACAAAAAATAATCTTATCGTATTTCTGGTCGGTTGGGATAACTTTTTGTGAAAAGTATGAGTTTGCAAATAAGTCATACTTCGAAGGAAAGAGATCAGTACGGTGGGTATATGCAACAATCCGCTTGAACATTTATACAATAATAAGAAAGTTATTGCACAATTTCTTACATGAAGTATTGCTTATTTGGCCGTAGTTGTTATCATTTGGTTTACTAGTTGGTTGGGATATATCATTGGAAAAAGTAAAAGGGTTTCACAAATATTAATATATCTGAGAAAAGAGCTCAATAAGGCGGGGTACATGCAACAAACAATTGACGCAGAAATAAAAAAAGTTATTGCAAAATATTTTATTAGAATCAAGTTGACGTTCTCTGTAGTTGTTATCTATCCCACGATGCACAATCGCCACCATGATAGTTATATTGTAAACTGTTTCTAACAGTGTGGGTTTTCGTATCTTTATAAGTTCCCAAAGCATCAGACTATGACTTTTTAAAAAAATCTCAAGAAACTGTTTGTTTCCTTTTAGTAAATATTTAAAAAATCGACTTGGTAATGAGACCTGGTTCTAACTTCCATAGTATTAATAATTTGGGTATAAATACTGAGAGAAAAGAACAAACTGTTGATAATCAGCAGTTTCTACTTTCCCCTCATTATTTTCAATGTCTAGACAAACTCATTCTCTGCTTTTGACACGGATTATTTTGTCATCCAAACTTCCTACTATACTTTCAAAGTCTAAAATATTTGAAGTATGGGAAAGGTTTGATATTTTATTTGTTCAAATCAATGTCTTTTTTCATGTATGTTCTTAATTGTTATTGTATATCACTCTCTAGTGACCAAATTGCTTTTTGTTATATGCATATCTGTATGGCTATGTACTTTTTGTACTTGTCTAGTAATAAAATTTCTGTTCTGTTCTGTTCTGTTCTGGTAATGAAACATTTGTAGGTACTATGAATTTATAACTTGACTAAATGGATGGAATTCGTGTTTAAATGTATTTAAGAGCTAGCCAATATTCATTCCAAGCCTATCAGACAGCAATTATTACACTAAATTCGACGAACTACATTTAAATCAAATCTTATTTCCAGTCTACAACGTAGAAATTATTACATAAAACTAGTTTATTGACATGGTTATGTTCGGACGAGACACATTTGTGGCACAACTGCGAGACATTCTGTACGAAACATTAGGAGATTTACGGCTATTAAATCGCCGCTTTCCAACAACTTTTGTTACCGCAGCTTAAAACAAGCTGCCGTTACGAGATTTTTGTTGAAAAGCGACGACATATATTACACCAGGTGCGATAGTTTCGTTTAATAACGGCAATGTACGCAAGATAGTCTGGTTTTATTGACTCTGTAGGGAATGAAAGACTCCAATTTAGCACGATATTTCTCCTATCAATGTTACAGTTTGAAATGTAAATGTTCTCTTCTGTAGAGAAATTGATCATAAATCTTCGTCTTTGTCACAAGCAAAGTCACTTACTCAAAGATGGAATAGATAATACTGAATCTATCTGAATGTGCTATCCGAATTCTGGTCTAAACTTAATGGTTAATATTCTGACCTTTTGTATTTCGATATGTCATCTTGACAAACAAATATTCATTTCAATTAATGGATTGAATTTGTAAATATATGCGACCGATCGCCCACCCTATCGCCCGCCCGAAACCCGCCAGCCCGCCTGCCCGCACAAAAAGATCATCCTGTCCGTCCGACCGAAAACTTCAACACTTGTGGAAGGAAATAATTATGTGTAGCCGGTAGTCTTTTCATGTCATCTAATTTTATCAAAAGTTGTACTAAGGGGCACCTTAAGGCTAGGAATTGTTTGAACAAGCATTACGCCGAAGTGTGAACTGCTAGTCCACCCCTAATGAGATTCATGCGACGTCTGCTTTATTAGGGCGTTGTGGTAAAGATTCGGCGTTGGACTATCTTAACCCTTTCCCAAACGGCAAATTTTCAAAATTTCCATTTCAAAAGCTGCTCCAGACGACAAATCGACCTTGTTAAAGATAGATATTTTGTACAATATAGCACGGAAAATATTGAGACAAAAGGAGAAACTGCTGATCATCAGCAGTTTCTTCTTTTGTTTCAATGTTTTCCAAAGTCTTTTCTATTAGGGACGTCAAATCCAGGTCTTGTTTGGGAAAGGCTTGACTGTCGAATGTGACTGACAGTCAAATTCGATCATTCCATTTTTTCGATGCGATAAAGGTTTCATAATATATCGCCAAATAAAGAAAAAATAAGAAAGGGTTAATTTTCCCAGAATCTTGAAAAATGTCGTCTGAGATTTGATTTTTCACTAATTACACTAGCAGACGAATTAAGTCAACACGATTTTGAACGCCCGCCGACTAACTAAGATCACTCCCGGGAAAGCGTTTCAGACAGGATTAGAATGTAACATTTTTCCAACGCTGGTTTTGACGTCCTTTACAGGAAAGTTTTGGAAAATTTTGAGAGAGAAGAAGAACACATTTATAAAAGTTTTATTTTCTAAAAAATATTATCTGTGCGATAAAAATATACGAAATGAATTTTGAATAATATCCTTTATTATGTCGTGAAAGACCAATTTTTAAAGTTGGGCCAACATACAACAGCGTTGTTCTTAACTAAATACCAGACGGCAAAAATTTAGACTGGTCTAAATTCAAATGTGTTTGCAAAGTACAATATCAAGTAAATGATATTTTACATTTTTTTTTGGGGGGGGGGGGAGGTTGTTATAAGTAGACAAATTTGTGGGAAAAGAAGAAAACGATTGTCACAATCAAATTCTTCCTTTTCCACCGACATCCCTGATATTTTGGAGCGTCATTAGGCGTCACCGTTTCGTAATGTGTCAACTACACACAACTCCAAAGGGGCTTAGTCGTCTCTGTGAATCTTCTGAGATTTGATTTTCTTCTGATTAATCTAGCAGACGAATTAATCCTTTCAGAAAGAATGACGCAGAAATACAAGAAATAAAGCTTTTTAAATATTCGAAGACAAAACATTTTTGCCACGTCGAATGTATAAATGTGTGTTCTGTCCCGTACGCATCACTGGTTTAGAACTTCTTAAGCCATTACAGGAGGGCAAATTTTTGGACTGTTCTAATTTGAAAGTGTTGCAAATGACAATTACAAGTCCACGAAAGCTTAAGAACTTTTTATTTTTGTATTGGAAAACATTGTGGAATATGAAGAATTTGCTTGTTGCAAGGAAAACGTTGTGGAAATTAAAAGAAAATGCTTGTTGCAAGTAATTTCTTTATTTTCCACAATATTTTCCCATTGATTTTGCTTGAGGTGCGATATTGTGAGCAGTTTTAAGATTTAAGCAATTTTAAAACTGCTAATACTGAATTTTAAACAGTTTTAAAATTGTTCGAGCAGTTTCAAAACTGCTCAAAATGAGGTCCGTGACACTTGAGCTGTTTTAAAACTGCGAAGTTCTAAGATTGCTTCCGACATATACACTTTAACACCAAACTATGTACGAAAAATGGAAAATTGCTGGTCATATGCAATTTATTCTTTAGTCTTGTTATTGGCATTGATTTACTATAACAAAGATAGCTTACTGTTTCCAAATGGAACTTTATTCAACATAGAAATACAAATAACATTTGTATCATCAGATATCAGCACAGTTTATATTTAAATTGTTAGATGTACAGTTTAATATTTGCTCAAACAATATCGGGTTTTGACGTCCATAACAGATAATGCTTGAGAAAATTCTGATACAAAAGAAGAAAGTTCTGATCATCGGCATTTTCTCCTTTTGCCTCAGTATTTTCATAACTACATTATAAACAAATGTGATCATTATATAATCAAGATTGACGTCAACGTCTTACACAGGATGTTATTTTCATAACGACGATGCTTATTTATTTACACCGATCATAAACTGTGGGTTTGTGTCTTCCAGTTACCTAGTTTCACTTGGTCAAACTAAGTGTAATGTTTTGCGAGAAATAAATCAGGGTCTACCGTGGTTATTGCCCATTTAACCACTGATCTGAGTAACAGTTAGCGGGTACAACAAATAATCCATATAAGTGATAGCCAAAGCGACACATTCATTTGTGCGTCAGTCCAAGAACCATGGTTGAATACAAGAAATAAATTACCATAGAATATAAATATGTCATAGTATATAATTATTATGCTCCCCGAAGGGAGAGCATATAGTCGCCGCTCCGTCCTGTCCGTCCGTCATTCCGTCCATCCGTCCGTCCGAAGCGATTTCTCCAAAACCCTTGGGCCAAATCAAATGAAACTTACCATGTGAACTCCCTATGACATAATGCCGATGTTCTTTTCCGGTTTTTTGGATTTGAGGCCTCGTCATGGGAAAAGTGGACTTAAGGTAAAATACAGTTTTCTCTAATTTCTCCTAGTCTTATGGTCGGAATTTGATGAAATTTCATATTTAAGTAGCAAATCAGATGCCATTGACAATAAACTATTTGAAATTTGCGTATAAAAAATATGTCATGGAAAAAGGGGGCTTAACATTTGTTAGCTTAATCTTAGCTCTGCACAGCACACATTTATTGTGACAATGCCTTATTCGGGGAGCATTGTCCGTCTCTGACGGCTCTTTTTTAACATTATCTTGACACTGTGGTGTCACATTTACTTGTTTAGTTTACAGAACATTTGTAAATGTTATGAGCGTTTTTTTTTCAAAACTCGATGCATGCATTTAAATAAAAGAATGTTTTTAAGAATGTCATTTAACTTTTATAGATGTAACATGTTTGGAACATTTACAAAACTGAAACAGAGACGTAGTAATATTAAAAATGATACAGGTTTTCATCCTAGTATGGTTGGAAAATTCATAGCGGTGATCATTGAGAAAAAATGTGATCTCTAATCAATCACTGTATCCAGTTATATTTTTGTTTTTGTTCGTCTTTTTCAATTTCTAAAACTGTCAAAGACACTCAGATACAAGCGAATTACCCGCCCGATCAATCCGTGCATTCAGAAAGTTGTTATGCAATACCGGTAGCATAAATGGACACAATTTCATTTGTCGATATATCTACTGGACACTTTACAGTACTAAAATGATAATAGTTCAGGCCTTTGAAACCTTTTTTGACACACGTTGATTTTGACGACTGTAAACGACGTTTCACAAAAATTGAAACAATAAAGAAACAAATAGCATTTTCTCATTAATTTTCATCTAAATATTTCCTGGACAATTCTACACAAACCCGATCTGTTTCATCACCATGTTGTCACCTGCGATAGATCTAAAATTGGATTATTCTAAAATATGTTGCTTGGGAAAAAATCGACATGAAAAAGTAATGATACATGTTGTTATGAACAATGATACATGTATATAGTCATAGAAAGTATACAATTACATGTTGTCATATGCACAGTCACGAATAGTTTCGTATAAAAAATGAAAGTCATGAATGGTTTCGTCATTGATATCGATAAAAACAGTGTTACATAAAGCTTTATGTCTAGAATATGCTGAAAGACTTGACATGTGTTATTCAGTTTTCTAACAAGGCATGGGTTCCATTTTACTAACGATCTTACTACTACGTTTTTGTGGAATTTGTGTAAGAAGACGCCCAAAGGTGCACATCGTGTTTTGTAGTTAATGATGGGTTGTAATCTGTTTATTACAACGAATTCTGTGTCAATGTTCATAAGTGTAGGACTTTTAAAAATGGAAACTTGATTACTATGAAAACATGTAAAAATGGAAATTTGTTTACTTGTAAAATATTCATCATTTTTGACCAGTCACGCTAAAAGGCACCTTCTGAGAAGTCTGAAAAGCATATAACCTACTTAGCTTAGTCTGCAAATCTGCATTGGCTAATTAGGATCTAGGGTAACTTCGCACTCTTGTGGATAGTTTTTTAAAGTATATCGTTTTATATACCTTACTGTATTCTTGTTTTCACACAAGGTCCCCTTTATCAGGATGAGTCACACATTTTTGTAACATTATAACGGTTGAAATGAGCCAATGTTTATTCTTATGTGCGAACAGAAATAATGTATGACCCGTACAAAGTTGAAGACATGGAATTTATGAGAATGAATAACAAACTTAACAATAATACGATGGAATAAGAATTAATGGATGACGTTTGAACATAATATCAAATGTATCATGATAATATCAACAATATACAAAATATACAAAAGAAGTAAATAGATCATGTTGGATAATCACATGATACAACAGTTTAAAAAAAATCTTCAATATCTTTTTAATTGATACGGGACCGATTTGAATTCGGTTTGAAGCAGAGAAGGTGGACAGATGTCACGCATTAGATGGACGTGGGTATCTTTTGAAAAATTAACTGATAAAACTTTTATTGGAGATCAACCAAAAACTTGGTTGATCTTCAATGACTTTTTTATATCAGTTGACTTTTCAAAAATAAACTACGTCCAGTTTTATTCCTGGCATTTATCCACCTTCTCTGCTTAAAACCGAATTCAAATAGGTCAAGTATGTACACAAAGATATTGTCGATTTTCTGAAACTCTGAGTAACATGATTATCCACCACGTAGATACACATTCATGTATTTATACAATGTAAAGAATACACGTTTAACCCTTTCCAGACAAAAAAACCTACTTAGACTGGTCTTTAAGACAAAATTAACTTGGCCCACCTTTGATTTTGTTTAGAAAGGATATGCAAACTAGACCAAGTGCTTCAGTTCCACTGCGTTCTAGGTTTTCAGCATTTGAAACAATGTTTCTCGAAATTACATGAACATAATAGATTTCTGTGGCAGAGTTAATGTTATGTCATTGAAATAGGGTAGGCCTACATCTGTCATTTTATATTACGTATACCTTAAAGTGATATTTCACATTTATTTCATTTTTTTAAAAGTATGTCTTTATGCAAAGATTGTTTATTCTAATGCGTAGAAATGCTATCAGTTTTTTGAAGTTGTTATTTATAAGCGAAAAATACGCCTTCAAAGTTGAGACAGAAATGACAAATTCTATATAAATCTGAACTGTTGTCCACAACAATTTGTTTAATTTTAGCACAAAAATATATATTTCTCGTAAACGGTTCAATATTTTGGCTTGAAATTTTCAGAATTTTCATAAGAAGACATGCTCTTTCAGCAAGAATAAAAGTAAAATTCATGTAAAAATAATTCTGAAATGTCATTTTAAGTTATTTCTCTGCAATGGCCTAGCAAATTCGTTCCTATTCCATGACGCAGACTTATTACTAAGATTCTATTGACATGAGCGTCGACAGTTTATCTATGTCCTTTTGTCAATTCTAATAAACAACTAAATCGTATCGTCGTTTTTCTCGAAAATCCCTAGTAACAGCTTAAAACAAGCTGCAGTTACGAGTTCTTTGTTGAAAAGCAGCTAATTATATAGTACTGGCCGTACACTGAACACACATTATTTGAGCTTTTTTTGGGACACATTTCTTTTTACATTTAGCATGTCGAAAACGAGCCCGTCAATATTAGACTGTGTTCGAGTCTGAGCATGTTTTCCTCTTTAACTGTCCCTGTCAAACGAGTTTAGATCTTTTATGTGTCATGTTATTGACCAAATTGTATGTTTATGACTGGACCATGGCAAAGCCAATCTTGATTTTAACTATCTCAATTAAGACCGAACATGATAACCACGTCGTTATATAGAATGGTATACCCAAATGAGTGACCACCAGAAAAGCCAGTTTTATGGGGGGCCTTACTGAATATTTACAATGTTTGGGTAACAAAGACATTTTCTACAAAAAGGTAGTTTCATAGGAATTTGTCATAAATTGTCTAAATTCAACAACGTCACCAGGCAAACTTCAACATTGAAGATTGTGTTAACTTCGCGGTGATAAGCCTAACTATTTTATATGAAGATATCAGTATTGACAGAGGAACGTGACTTAATATAATCAAACTTGGTGGTCTGCGAAAGGTAATTTAATTAAGGCGGGGAATCTCGAGAAACAACTTTTTCTGAAAGCCGTCTAATAATTCTATAAATTTAAAATATTTTAAAGTAAGTCGCGTATTACCGTAACAGAATTATTGAATTTCTTTTGTTATTGTTGTGTCAAGCGATATCCCGCCATGTATATATGCGCATGTACCAGCCAGTTAAACTTTGACTAAACTTATGTTACATGGAGGTCATTATTTCATATGTCTGGTATAAATGGAGATGCTTGTTTTTTGTAAGTACTTAATTTTTTGTAAAGTATTTAAAATGTAAATGTAAATTATATAACCTTTTAATGAAAGGTAGCCTTAGTATGAATATTTGAATGTTTGGTTTGGGTGTGAACTAGAAATATTAAATAACCAAACATTGCCATTTCTTTCCACGAGTAGCTTAATAAACAAGAAGAAATACACGCACCGACTGCATGGATTTGTTCTTATTTTCTTTCAATGAAAGTTTTTACATCGGCACTCGACGTAAGTGTTGGTTTTACACCTCATAGCACTCATTCGATGTGTCTTTAGCACAAGTTTTGAAGCACAACTATCACGTGTTTATATCCAGTAATATGTCCTGGAATCGAGTCATCATAAACAGTGATGTAGATTGGATAATAAATTTACTTCATTTGAGCTGAGATCTGGACAAAGGGGCTCTTATGGCTTTTGGGGCCAAGCTGAAATATGTTAAGTCTGTTTATACACACAGTCTTGTAAAACCCGTGCTTTTATACAACACTTTTTCTTTTTTTACTGTGGCAATTTCAAAATAGCGCATCATTGGTCTAAATCTGAAAACGTGTTAGCCAGAATGAATAAAAGCCCCCTTTTTCAGATCCCGGTTCTTTTTATTTCCTATAAAGGCACTGCTTTCCTAAATACACGTACACATGCTTCCCATTCATCTTGCTAAGCACAATATAACAATAAAGGTCAATATGTGATGTAACACTATGGAAGAAGTCCGTTGTGCACTGTTGTGTAGTTTTATCTCGCCCTTCCGCCTTTCGTCGGGCGTATCTGAAAAGAAAGAATACGAAGTACGAGCATGTATATAGGCATAAAAAAAAAATACATGGACAAATTTAATACGCCAGATACGCATGAGCCAGGATCAGGAAAAAACGTCACTTATAGCATTTATGACAGCCATGTTCCAAGACCAGGCTGTGGCTAAGTGAAGACTGCTAGACATCCGTGCTGCTGTTTCATGATAGATACAGGCCACGAAGAAGCTATTGGAGAACAATATTGTTCCTGATGCGTGTATACACAGGCTGATCTGGTACCATGTTGGGCTCAAAAGCCTTAAGGGACCTTTTTCCAGATCCTAGCTCATATATTTGTATCGAATGATTTCTGTTAAATGCCTCTTTCGACTTTTATTGTCACATCGCAGCGGCTGAAGCAAGTAACCATGGATTACTGGTATTTCGCACATCAGTACTACATGTACAAGAATATCCAATCCGAATCTTCAGCTGCTCTCTAACTAAGATGATTCACGTGTATCACATGAGAGACAAATCGTCAGTGTTATTTCAAATCCTTATAACCACGCCTTTGATGGAGCTGTAGCTACAAAAATGATATTGACCTAGTCGAGGGTGGAAGTCACTATCCCTGGATAGATAGACCTCGACGTTGTCGGTTGAGCTATATGGGCTCGGTTACCAATATTTTAAAACTTATAATGTTTTTCGTGCTTTTAGTCTGGTAGTCGAAACCCAAACTTTTAGAAGTGGGAGGCCGGAATGTGTATGGACGAAAGTTGTGTTTTTCTGATAGCCCAACATGTGGGCATCATGGTTTGGCCTGTCTGCAGATTCAAATTTGACTTTAAAGGTCAAAACAGGGGTCAAAGGTCACTGAGTGCAAAAATGCCAAATTTCGCTATTTTTCTAGATCTCTAATCCTCGAACCTAGAAGTTAAATCTTTGATGGTCGAAAGTTGTGTTTTCTAGTTGGCCTGAATGTAAGCTACAAACTTTGCAATGTCTGCAGATTCAATTTTGGTTCTACAAGGTCAGAAAAGGGGTCAAAGGTCACTAAGTGCAAACGTCCTTAAAATTCATATATGTCTATTTCAAGACTTCCAGACATGAAAGTTTGAGTTAGGAATATCCAATATCTATGTTTTCCAATAATGAAATATAATGGGGAAATTTTTGGATCCTGTCTGCAGATTCCTACCTAGGTATGAAGGTCAGAAAATAGGGTCAAAGGTCACTGAGTGCAAACACACTATTTGAAATTATTCCTGATATAATTTTAACGTTTTAAACGCTGGTGTTTGGCAATTTAAGAACGTAAGTTGTATTTTATGTCTGCTAAATGCGTAAAAGACATGTGTTCCCCTATCTGCAGATTCAAAATTAGAATCAAGAGTGTATACAAAGGGGTCAAAGGTCATTGAGTGCATATGTTTTTAAATTTCATACATGTCGATTCAAAGACTTCCAAGCATGGAACGAAGAGTAATGAATAGATAGTATTTATGTTTTCCAGTCGCTATATATGTTTTGGATCTTTTGATTCCTGTCTGTATATCATTGGTTATTTTCTATGGTCAGAAAAATAAGCCAAAGGTCAACAAGTACAATAACGCTATATCAAATTAATCCTGGTCCATTATACATGTATGTTTCAAGATATTTGTATAATTATGTTAATTGGTGGATTATAGTTATATCTTATGCTTCCTCAATGTGTAGATGTCATGTTTAGCCCAGTTTGCAGAATCAAAATTGAAAATATCGGGTATACAAAATATAGAGGTCAAAGGTCAAAGAGTGTAAAAAGTTACCAAAATATAAAACAAATTCCCTGAAAATGTGCTGTGCATAAAAAAGATGTGCAAAATTGAGGTTTCGATGACACTAAAACCTGATAATAACTTTGATTCGAAGACACAATTCAAGTAATCACAGTAGAGATTAATAAGACCAACATCAAATGATAAAAGTACTGAATAATGTTATCTAAACTTCGAAAATTAACTGCATGTGTGATCTTAGTACAATGATCCAAGCAGACTAAAAAGAGAAAAATGAAAACCGAAATCAAGTCATTTGGCAGTGTCTTAACATTTTCATTACAATACCATACATTTAGTAATGACTTTTGCCCAACAATGTATCTTCATACATGTAGCTAGTAGATGGATTTTGTAGTTGGATTTTGGCTTCATTTTTCATCGATCTATATAAATATTGTTAAAAATAGCGGGGTCATTGTTGCAATGACCAACATGTTCGTTTTTTATGTAATTACTGTTATCTTAATTTCAGTATTGATGGAGCACATGTCAAATTATGCATTTGTCATAGATACATATATGTCTTTAAGAATAACCCAGCATAATAATATGTGGATTCAAAAGTCATAGATGTGTTTATGATTGATGCGTAAATGTAACGAAGAATCTACTTGCATTCAAAATATTTTCAAGAAAATATAAAAAATATTTTAAAATGTATCCTTGGTTGTCAATTTATAAATTGGGATGGTATAATTCAATTCAATCATAGCTTTGTAAGCAATATTTAACAAACAGAATCAACAGAGTTACGAATAGACACTTTGTCTTCTTTGGGACAGCTTTTAACAAGAAGATCACATACCAGTAGAGTTTGGTTTGTAACTTGCTTATTCTGTGTTGTCATTAAAAAAACAAAAAATATCAGAACTACAGTCTTTGACATGTGTTTTGTACCAATAAACCGAATAAATCTATTGAAAAGAGGAGTGCGCAATTATCGAAAATGGTTATCGCCCCTGTTGTAATTTCAATGAAAAATGAAATTAACAGCTTGATATTCTAGATGGTTTGATAGCTATCTATATATCGTGTAAGGCTTTTCGGAGATTTTGGTTGTAAGTCCACACCTTAATCACAAAAACAAATAATAGCTTGACCATAAGTTATCCTCAAATGCATATAAAACATATAAGAGGGCATTTTTATATAAGAGAACCCACGAGAAATAATATGCAGAATGCTATATTTCACATGAAACAATATATCTACTTAGATTTAAACAACTTACTTCTCAGAATGGACAAATTGCCATTGATTATTTCAATTATATCTAGATCTATCATTATCATGGATAATTATTTTCGAATCAAAATTATTAACAGAGTAAGTGTCATTGAAATTTCAATGTTTCATGACTGTTTTGAGTTAATATCCATATTTTCAAGTATTTATCGCTTTTTAAATGTTTGCACTCTTTGACCTTTGATCTCTATTTTGCTATCTCTAAATCTTAAATTTGAATCTGAAGACAGGGACAAATATGTCATCTACATATTTAACATATTTAACAAACATTTAATACAACTCTTGTCTAATCATAAGCCAACTTTAAAGTTTAAAATCATAATTTGAATTTGGATTAATGTCAAATAGAGCATTCAGCACTCATTGAGCTTTGGCACATTTTCTGACCTTAAAAGCAAGCTAGGCATCTGCAGACAGTTGAACCAAAAGCTCCCCAGCATATTTGGTAACTGGAAAACATAGATATTGCCTATTCGTAACTCGTCCTTCCATGTCTTGAAGTCTCGGAATGGACATATATGACATTTAATGATTTTTGCACTCAATGACCTTTGACCCCTTGTCTTTATGTTCTTACTTTCATTTTTAAATCTGCAGACAGGGACAAACATGTCATCTACATATCTGACAAACATAAAATACAACTTCTGTCTCTTTAAAAGCCAATACCATTGCTTTAAAACATTTAATTTTAACCAGGAATAATTTCAAATAGCCCTTTTGCACTCATTAAACTTTGACGCCATTTTCTGACCTTAAAGACTGGCTGGGAATCTGCAGACAGGAACCAAAAATTTCCCCAATATATTTGGTAATTAGAAAACATAAATAGTGTTTATTCATAACTCAAAGTTCCATGCCTGGAAGTCTTTGAATCGACATAAATGAAATTTAAGAATTTGTGCACTCAGTGACCTTTGACCCCTGTTCTGACCTCATAGAACCGACAATGAATCTGCAGACATGGCAACAATTGTAGCCAACAATCTGGCCAACAAGAAAAGACAACTTTCATTCATTCACAAGATAGCTTCTTTGTTCGAGGATTCGAAATATAACAAAATAGCGAATTTCTACATTTTTGCACTCAGTGACCTTTGACCCCTGTAACTCACCCAAAGGTCAATTGCTGACTTGCAGACAGGGCATTTCTAGTACAGCAGAAGTTCCTGAACAACTTCCAGTATTAAACTTTGCATACACATTCCGGCCTCCCACTTTCAATTTCTAGGCCTCTTACAGAAAATAACTACTAGACTAGTCTGGTAGTCGAAACCCAAACTTTTAGAAGTGGGAGGCCGGAATGTGTATGGACGAAAGTTGTGTTTTTCTGATAGCCCAACATGTGGGCATCATGGTTTGGCCTGTCTGCAGATTCAAATTTGACTTTAAAGGTCAAAACAGGGGTCAAAGGTCACTGAGTGCAAAAATGCCAAATTTCGCTATTTTTCTAGATCTCTAATCCTCGAACCTAGAAGTTAAATCTTTGATGGTCGAAAGTTGTGTTTTCTAGTTGGCCTGAATGTAAGCTACAAACTTTGCAATGTCTGCAGATTCAATTTTGGTTCTACAAGGTCAGAAAAGGGGTCAAAGGTCACTAAGTGCAAACATCCTTAAAATTCATATATGTCTATTTCAAGACTTCCAGACATGAAAGTTTGAGTTAGGAATATCCAATATCTATGTTTTCCAATAATGAAATATAATGGGGAAATTTTTGGATCCTGTCTGCAGATTCCTACCTAGGTATGAAGGTCAGAAAATAGGGTCAAAGGTCACTGAGTGCAAACACACTATTTGAAATTATTCCTGATATAATTTTAACGTTTTAAACGCTGGTGTTTGGCAATTTAAGAACGTAAGTTGTATTTTATGTCTGCTAAATGCGTAAAAGACATGTGTTCCCCTATCTGCAGATTCAAAATTAGAATCAAGAGTGTATACAAAGGGGTCAAAGGTCATTGAGTGCATATGTTTTTAAATTTCATACATGTCGATTCAAAGACTTCCAAGCATGGAACGAAGAGTAATGAATAGATAGTATTTATGTTTTCCAGTCGCTATATATGTTTTGGATCTTTTGATTCCTGTCTGTATATCATTGGTTATTTTCTATGGTCAGAAAAATAAGCCAAAGGTCAACAAGTACAATAACGCTATATCAAATTAATCCTGGTCCATTATACATGTATGTTTCAAGATATTTGTATAATTATGTTAATTGGTGGATTATAGTTATATCTTATGCTTCCTCAATGTGTAGATGTCATGTTTAGCCCAGTTTGCAGAATCAAAATTGAAAATATCGGGTATACAAAATATAGAGGTCAAAGGTCAAAGAGTGTAAAAAGTTACCAAAATATAAAACAAATTCCCTGAAAATGTGCTGTGCATAAAAAAGATGTGCAAAATTGAGGTTTCGATGACACTAAAACCTGATAATAACTTTGATTCGAAGACACAATTCAAGTAATCACAGTAGAGATTAATAAGACCAACATCAAATGATAAAAGTACTGAATAATGTTATCTAAACTTCGAAAATTAACTGCATGTGTGATCTTAGTACAATGATCCAAGCAGACTAAAAAGAGAAAAATGAAAACCGAAATCAAGTCATTTGGCAGTGTCTTAACATTTTCATTACAATACCATACATTTAGTAATGACTTTTGCCCAACAATGTATCTTCATACATGTAGCTAGTAGATGGATTTTGTAGTTGGATTTTGGCTTCATTTTTCATCGATCTATATAAATATTGTTAAAAATAGCGGGGTCATTGTTGCAATGACCAACATGTTCGTTTTTTATGTAATTACTGTTATCTTAATTTCAGTATTGATGGAGCACATGTCAAATTATGCATTTGTCATAGATACATATATGTCTTTAAGAATAACCCAGCATAATAATATGTGGATTCAAAAGTCATAGATGTGTTTATGATTGATGCGTAAATGTAACGAAGAATCTACTTGCATTCAAAATATTTTCAAGAAAATATAAAAAATATTTTAAAATGTATCCTTGGTTGTCAATTTATAAATTGGGATGGTATAATTCAATTCAATCATAGCTTTGTAAGCAATATTTAACAAACAGAATCAACAGAGTTACGAATAGACACTTTGTCTTCTTTGGGACAGCTTTTAACAAGAAGATCACATACCAGTAGAGTTTGGTTTGTAACTTGCTTATTCTGTGTTGTCATTAAAAAAACAAAAAATATCAGAACTACAGTCTTTGACATGTGTTTTGTACCAATAAACCGAATAAATCTATTGAAAAGAGGAGTGCGCAATTATCGAAAATGGTTATCGCCCCTGTTGTAATTTCAATGAAAAATGAAATTAACAGCTTGATATTCTAGATGGTTTGATAGCTATCTATATATCGTGTAAGGCTTTTCGGAGATTTTGGTTGTAAGTCCACACCTTAATCACAAAAACAAATAATAGCTTGACCATAAGTTATCCTCAAATGCATATAAAACATATAAGAGGGCATTTTTATATAAGAGAACCCACGAGAAATAATATGCAGAATGCTATATTTCACATGAAACAATATATCTACTTAGATTTAAACAACTTACTTCTCAGAATGGACAAATTGCCATTGATTATTTCAATTATATCTAGATCTATAATTATCATGGATAATTATTTTCGAATCAAAATTATTAACAGAGTAAGTGTCATTGAAATTTCAATGTTTCATGACTGTTTTGAGTTAATATCCATATTTTCAAGTATTTATCGCTTTTTAAATGTTTGCACTCTTTGACCTTTGATCTCTATTTTGCTATCTCTAAATCTTAAATTTGAATCTGAAGACAGGGACAAATATGTCATCTACATATTTAACATATTTAACAAACATTTAATACAACTCTTGTCTAATCATAAGCCAACTTTAAAGTTTAAAATCATAATTTGAATTTGGATTAATGTCAAATAGAGCATTCAGCACTCATTGAGCTTTGGCACATTTTCTGACCTTAAAAGCAAGCTAGGCATCTGCAGACAGTTGAACCAAAAGCTCCCCAGCATATTTGGTAACTGGAAAACATAGATATTGCCTATTCGTAACTCGTCCTTCCATGTCTTGAAGTCTCGGAATGGACATATATGACATTTAATGATTTTTGCACTCAATGACCTTTGACCCCTTGTCTTTATGTTCTTACTTTCATTTTTAAATCTGCAGACAGGGACAAACATGTCATCTACATATCTGACAAACATAAAATACAACTTCTGTCTCTTTAAAAACCAATACCATTGCTTTAAAACATTTAATTTTAACCAGGAATAATTTCAAATAGCCCTTTTGCACTCATTAAACTTTGACGCCATTTTCTGACCTTAAAGACTGGCTGGGAATCTGCAGACAGGAACCAAAAATTTCCCCAATATATTTGGTAATTAGAAAACATAAATAGTGTTTATTCATAACTCAAAGTTCCATGCCTGGAAGTCTTTGAATCGACATAAATGAAATTTAAGAATTTGTGCACTCAGTGACCTTTGACCCCTGTTCTGACCTCATAGAACCGACAATGAATCTGCAGACATGGCAACAATTGTAGCCAACAATCTGGCCAACAAGAAAAGACAACTTTCATTCATTCACAAGATAGCTTCTTTGTTCGAGGATTCGAAATATAACAAAATAGCGAATTTCTACATTTTTGCACTCAGTGACCTTTGACCCCTGTAACTCACCCAAAGGTCAATTGCTGACTTGCAGACAGGGCATTTCTAGTACAGCAGAAGTTCCTGAACAACTTCCAGTATTAAACTTTGCATACACATTCCGGCCTCCCACTTTCAATTTCTAGGCCTCTTACAGAAAATAACTACTAGACTAGTCTGGTAGTCGAAACCCAAACTTTTAGAAGTGGGAGGCCGGAATGTGTATGGACGAAAGTTGTGTTTTTCTGATAGCCCAACATGTGGGCATCATGGTTTGGCCTGTCTGCAGATTCAAATTTGACTTTAAAGGTCAAAACAGGGGTCAAAGGTCACTGAGTGCAAAAATGCCAAATTTCGCTATTTTTCTAGATCTCTAATCCTCGAACCTAGAAGTTAAATCTTTGATGGTCGAAAGTTGTGTTTTCTAGTTGGCCTGAATGTAAGCTACAAACTTTGCAATGTCTGCAGATTCAATTTTGGTTCTACAAGGTCAGAAAAGGGGTCAAAGGTCACTAAGTGCAAACATCCTTAAAATTCATATATGTCTATTTCAAGACTTCCAGACATGAAAGTTTGAGTTAGGAATATCCAATATCTATGTTTTCCAATAATGAAATATAATGGGGAAATTTTTGGATCCTGTCTGCAGATTCCTACCTAGGTATGAAGGTCAGAAAATAGGGTCAAAGGTCACTGAGTGCAAACACACTATTTGAAATTATTCCTGATATAATTTTAACGTTTTAAACGCTGGTGTTTGGCAATTTAAGAACGTAAGTTGTATTTTATGTCTGCTAAATGCGTAAAAGACATGTGTTCCCCTATCTGCAGATTCAAAATTAGAATCAAGAGTGTATACAAAGGGGTCAAAGGTCATTGAGTGCATATGTTTTTAAATTTCATACATGTCGATTCAAAGACTTCCAAGCATGGAACGAAGAGTAATGAATAGATAGTATTTATGTTTTCCAGTCGCTATATATGTTTTGGATCTTTTGATTCCTGTCTGTATATCATTGGTTATTTTCTATGGTCAGAAAAATAAGCCAAAGGTCAACAAGTACAATAACGCTATATCAAATTAATCCTGGTCCATTATACATGTATGTTTCAAGATATTTGTATAATTATGTTAATTGGTGGATTATAGTTATATCTTATGCTTCCTCAATGTGTAGATGTCATGTTTAGCCCAGTTTGCAGAATCAAAATTGAAAATATCGGGTATACAAAATATAGAGGTCAAAGGTCAAAGAGTGTAAAAAGTTACCAAAATATAAAACAAATTCCCTGAAAATGTGCTGTGCATAAAAAAGATGTGCAAAATTGAGGTTTCGATGACACTAAAACCTGATAATAACTTTGATTCGAAGACACAATTCAAGTAATCACAGTAGAGATTAATAAGACCAACATCAAATGATAAAAGTACTGAATAATGTTATCTAAACTTCGAAAATTAACTGCATGTGTGATCTTAGTACAATGATCCAAGCAGACTAAAAAGAGAAAAATGAAAACCGAAATCAAGTCATTTGGCAGTGTCTTAACATTTTCATTACAATACCATACATTTAGTAATGACTTTTGCCCAACAATGTATCTTCATACATGTAGCTAGTAGATGGATTTTGTAGTTGGATTTTGGCTTCATTTTTCATCGATCTATATAAATATTGTTAAAAATAGCGGGGTCATTGTTGCAATGACCAACATGTTCGTTTTTTATGTAATTACTGTTATCTTAATTTCAGTATTGATGGAGCACATGTCAAATTATGCATTTGTCATAGATACATATATGTCTTTAAGAATAACCCAGCATAATAATATGTGGATTCAAAAGTCATAGATGTGTTTATGATTGATGCGTAAATGTAACGAAGAATCTACTTGCATTCAAAATATTTTCAAGAAAATATAAAAAATATTTTAAAATGTATCCTTGGTTGTCAATTTATAAATTGGGATGGTATAATTCAATTCAATCATAGCTTTGTAAGCAATATTTAACAAACAGAATCAACAGAGTTACGAATAGACACTTTGTCTTCTTTGGGACAGCTTTTAACAAGAAGATCACATACCAGTAGAGTTTGGTTTGTAACTTGCTTATTCTGTGTTGTCATTAAAAAAACAAAAAATATCAGAACTACAGTCTTTGACATGTGTTTTGTACCAATAAACCGAATAAATCTATTGAAAAGAGGAGTGCGCAATTATCGAAAATGGTTATCGCCCCTGTTGTAATTTCAATGAAAAATGAAATTAACAGCTTGATATTCTAGATGGTTTGATAGCTATCTATATATCGTGTAAGGCTTTTCGGAGATTTTGGTTGTAAGTCCACACCTTAATCACAAAAACAAATAATAGCTTGACCATAAGTTATCCTCAAATGCATATAAAACATATAAGAGGGCATTTTTATATAAGAGAACCCACGAGAAATAATATGCAGAATGCTATATTTCACATGAAACAATATATCTACTTAGATTTAAACAACTTACTTCTCAGAATGGACAAATTGCCATTGATTATTTCAATTATATCTAGATCTATCATTATCATGGATAATTATTTTCGAATCAAAATTATTAACAGAGTAAGTGTCATTGAAATTTCAATGTTTCATGACTGTTTTGAGTTAATATCCATATTTTCAAGTATTTATCGCTTTTTAAATGTTTGCACTCTTTGACCTTTGATCTCTATTTTGCTATCTCTAAATCTTAAATTTGAATCTGAAGACAGGGACAAATATGTCATCTACATATTTAACATATTTAACAAACATTTAATACAACTCTTGTCTAATCATAAGCCAACTTTAAAGTTTAAAATCATAATTTGAATTTGGATTAATGTCAAATAGAGCATTCAGCACTCATTGAGCTTTGGCACATTTTCTGACCTTAAAAGCAAGCTAGGCATCTGCAGACAGTTGAACCAAAAGCTCCCCAGCATATTTGGTAACTGGAAAACATAGATATTGCCTATTCGTAACTCGTCCTTCCATGTCTTGAAGTCTCGGAATGGACATATATGACATTTAATGATTTTTGCACTCAATGACCTTTGACCCCTTGTCTTTATGTTCTTACTTTCATTTTTAAATCTGCAGACAGGGACAAACATGTCATCTACATATCTGACAAACATAAAATACAACTTCTGTCTCTTTAAAAGCCAATACCATTGCTTTAAAACATTTAATTTTAACCAGGAATAATTTCAAATAGCCCTTTTGCACTCATTAAACTTTGACGCCATTTTCTGACCTTAAAGACTGGCTGGGAATCTGCAGACAGGAACCAAAAATTTCCCCAATATATTTGGTAATTAGAAAACATAAATAGTGTTTATTCATAACTCAAAGTTCCATGCCTGGAAGTCTTTGAATCGACATAAATGAAATTTAAGAATTTGTGCACTCAGTGACCTTTGACCCCTGTTCTGACCTCATAGAACCGACAATGAATCTGCAGACATGGCAACAATTGTAGCCAACAATCTGGCCAACAAGAAAAGACAACTTTCATTCATTCACAAGATAGCTTCTTTGTTCGAGGATTCGAAATATAACAAAATAGCGAATTTCTACATTTTTGCACTCAGTGACCTTTGACCCCTGTAACTCACCCAAAGGTCAATTGCTGACTTGCAGACAGGGCATTTCTAGTACAGCAGAAGTTCCTGAACAACTTCCAGTATTAAACTTTGCATACACATTCCGGCCTCCCACTTTCAATTTCTAGGCCTCTTACAGAAAATAACTACTAGACTATTTGTATGTTACACGTTCGATCCCCGATCACGATAAACGTCCGTTCTGAGATGTTTCTTCCACTAAATATTAGGTAATCGTAAACCCATATCGGCGAGCTGCTGAAGGTTCAGAAAGAATGTTTAGGTACATGTAGTACTTGTGAGAAAAACGACAGATCCCCATTGATAAGTGTTCCAGTCACCGCGATATTACTATCATAATTGAAAGAGTCGTTAAATGCCATTTGATCATTCAACCATTGATTACAAAACTAGATTGGAATTTATCCTAGAATAATAGAGAGAATTAAAATAACTCAAACAAAATAAGTTTTTCAATTTATCTAGAATTTTTATGTGAAATACAAAAGTCAGTATATTTACCTCTTCTGTCTGGATTATCTTTGGAACCTGAAAAAATAATGATGATTTTCTTTATATTAAGTCGCTCAAATTGTAACCTGACATTAGTATTCGACCTACTTTTTGGACCAATAACATTGCATGAAATTTTAGAATTTCGTCGGTAAACTGTCGGCTACTTTATGTGACGTCTATACATAACCACGCCCAGTTTCCTTTGAATTGCTAGCGAACACTTAGTCAGATAGAGTTTGTATAGAAAAATCTACGCGGTATAGCCTAAACATTCAATGAGCTGCGCGCATCTGAATGTTTATTTCGTGTAGAATCTACTATATAGCCTCTATCTAATACAATCCTTGATATTTTAGCTTGGCTTAATCAAATTATGTTTGCATTATAAGGTAAGAATTTACACAAAAGATGTTTGTTACGGCGTAAGTATTACGGAGTCCTAGTCCTCAAAAGTGTTTTTCTGTCTCAAATCTTCCATAGCTCCGTTAATAATTAATACATTCAGCTCTATAATGTTTTGGAATGGTTTTATAAATTATTTGATATTTTTTAAACATAAAAATGTCGCATAAAGTTTCCCTTTTAATTTTCAGCATGTATACAACTATTAAAATGAAATGGTCTGAAGATTGGTCCTTGTCTTACTCCATATAGTTTGACTATATCATTATGCCTTATATGATCTGCCTATCTAAATGTACTTTTGAAATAAATATGTGGAAGGATTAGAAAGAATATAAAGCACAAAGAACACAAGAAGTGTTTCTAGGCGAATAGAGTTGTGGTGAAAACTCTTGGTTTCTCAGGACAGGTTACCCAGGAAATGTATCAAATTCTACCATCCTGTATACTACTTTCTTTCCACAGAAAAAAAGACTTAATCATAGAATATTTAATTTGAGGTATACGAGTATGTGATCTAGCGATTAAACAAAAAGCACACGAATAATGTACTCATTGTCATTCAACGACAAATTTGTTGCGGTGTTATTGGTGCTTCACGAACGAGATATACATTTGTTTAAGGAACGTGAAAATGTAATATATTAGGTCGAGTGGTAGTTAAGCCAAACCAGATCTGTAGAAAGGAAAGAATATTTCAAGTTTATTTATATTAAGACTTATGTCCCCATAATGTCTAAAAAATATAAGTTTGAAGCCAAATTTTACACGATTGGTATAAACGAGTGCATTTGTTTTAGTTATATTTCATAGATTCGCAATTGACAAGTTTAGTCAAATACTCATGTATGTCTTCAACAGAGGTGAACAAGGTGGCTCCGGGATAATCTAAGATATCGATCAATATTTAAAGAATTGATTTAATTATAACACGATTTCTTTATTTGTAAAGACACATTAAAAGCACAATATTAACTATTATAAGGGATGTAGCTAAGCACTATATAGACAGAAAATAAAGCACTTGGATCCTTGTCATGCTGCTCCATGACTATCCCGGATTGGGTAGAAAGAAAGATCAGCCTGCACATTATAGGGTCGTTGCGAAAAGATTGTTTAAAGTCAGCTTCGGGGTTTAACAATGACAATTTCATCATTTAACCCCATTGGATAACTTTAAATCCTAAGTTACATATATTCCCCAAGAATATACACAAAAAGAAGCTTTAACAATTAGCATGACAAGGACTAAGAAAACTTAGTAAACAACGAAAAGTAAGAACAAAAGGGAATAAACAAAGTAAATCAGGTGTACAGCACAAAGTTGTCCCCTTCAAATTTAGTTTACTATAAATATTTCACGAAGTGCTTTTTCACTATGAATAAAGCTATATACGTTTAATACATTGTGTGTATTTGTAAGAAAATGTAACCCACTCATTATTTTCTAGAATTTCGAGATCAAAATTCTCCAATTAAGTGAAAAAAGATGAAAAGATACACGTACGCGACGTAAGCCATACGTATGCAACTTATGTAAGAAGCCTTGGTACGACTTGGAGATATTTTCAAGAGGCCTTTATTAGCCGAAAGCTCGTTGTTATATTACATTTCTATTATAACTTACAGTTTTGAGTTGTTATTCAAAAGGGACATTTCTTTTTTCTCTATTATTATACTAGTTGTAAATTCTACCATTTTATGCTGAACAATACCTGACTTACTTGATTTACTGAACACTTCTTTGCGCACTTTGCTTGCTATGACCCCTCCCTTTTTTATGGATTTTTGGTCACCTAATAACAATCAAACATTTAGCTGTATCTTGCTAAACAATTGGATCAACAAAACTGTTACAATCAGCTTGAACTATAAAATACCAAAAGCTTTCGCTTCTGTGTTGTCTGTTTATCTTTATTGTCAACAGAAAAGTGAAATTTGAGAGATGGAAAGGAAACGTAAGCATGAAAATAAGATTAAGTACATGTTATGGCTCTACCGATGTTCGTAAATGCATGGATATTGACACGGGATGTGGTTATTTTAATATTTAAACGAATCATGACGTCACAGCAATGGAAAGTAATAAGCCCATGAACATGTAGCAAAATTCATAACGATGATAAGCATTTTTTTCTAAATTACCTTTTCATTCCTTCGCATGGATTATATCATACATATATGAGCTTATAATCTACGGATTTAGACGAGATAAAGTGCACCATACGCGACTTTGAGAGATTCATTCCCAGTTCTAACACACTCTGCGCCGAATCCAATGGTTTCCTCAAACATTCAAAATTGATATTTTTGCTTGAAAAGTCAATTGGGTTTCCCACCATGGTAAGGTATTAAGTGAAGCTGTTTACCGAAACTTCCCCCACATTTTATGTAGTGCCTTTACTGCTACTTGCTACTTCCCATAACTGTGACGTCTAAATAACATTACCTTTTGTCAAGGGACAGGTTATGCCATCTTTGTCATTTTAAGCTCACGACTTGTGAGATAACCCCATATACTTACCATCTTTTAGCACATGAACTTTCAAGCTGCTAACCAGCAGGTCCGAGCTTCGACACACATAGCTGCCTTTATCGGCCATTGTACTTCGATCTATAATTAGTTCACTTATATAGATGCTATCATCGTATCTTCGTCTTAAAATTTCAAGTCTTCCCCGCCATCTTGGATTAGACGGGTGTACTCTGTTCCCTTCAAAGAACCAGTCTACATCAACTTGAGTCCGTCCATCACCAGTTGCATTGCATGTAAGATGAATCGAGTTCCCTATGTCCACATATTGAGTACCATTCATTCTTAAATCTGTAAAACAAGAGATCCTTCGCTATGCCTTTGGAAATTACTTCATGACATACTTGGAAGTTTTATATAAAGATGACCCTGTGGCTAAAGTTCGTAAACGCTTTTACGATCTTTATTCACTGGGACTTTGACAAGGTGAACCCTTGCTCTAAATATTTTAATCATTTAAGAGCAAAACTATACTCGTACCCTTGGAAGTCCTTAATATTTATGCACTATTCAAATTGTGTTTTTGACCCTAGCAGCTGCATTAAATCATGTTCTTAGGGGGAGTAATAACGTTGCTGGTTACGTTTGAAAGAAACCATAAATGTATCCAGTTAAATGCCTAGCTGTAAGGTTCATTGGACTCTAGTTTAATCTATGCTAGTCAAATTCTTTTAATCAAGATGTATGATGTCCTCTTTTCATTAAATTCTCTTATGTAGAGCAAGTACTTAACACGTACTTTGCTAAAAATGAAAGAAGTTTTTGTCTAGTTATCTTTACCATGCTTAGTAAAACAACAGCGGGAACGGTCAAAGGTCATTTTACGCTATTTTCATAGAGAAAATCAGCCTTTGATCATTCAATGTCGTTTGTTGTACGTTCTTCAATGATATAAAACATAAACACATTCAGTATGCATATGCTTTTCGTGCATAAAATAGGCTTGAAATACATTGCATTGTCTAAAGTGAGTGTTTGACTTATTGGAAGACATGTGCAAGATTCCGACTGCATATTATTATGGAGCTTCTTTTATCTGCGATGTTTCCGAACACCATGCATTAATGTGCGCCGTCATATAGCAAGCAAAGTGCATCCTATCACGCATGATTGTGCAAATTTGTTAGTACTTACTCAATATGAACTATATATCTAGTAATTTTTCCCGGTAAAACAGGACTTCAATCTTGGATTGTTCTTTCCTCAAGTAATAGAAGCTACTAAGAATGCTAGAAATCACAAATATTTGAACCGGGGTCTACAAAGAAGGCATTTGATACATTGAGAGCATTGAGTCTTCGAAGACATGCACTTTCTGAAAGGTGAGGTTTATTCTTTTACAAGTTCTGTAGAAATTAGCTTTCATCTACAGTTCGTGTCATGCTAAATTTGAAGCAGACAGTTAAGAACAATCGCTGCAGTTGTATACAGACTGGTATTGATCTATTCTCTCTACAAATGTGACCGGAATATTCCAAGATCATCATGACCAAGGTTAAAAAGACAGCACAGGTTATTCTAGACACATAATAGTCTCTAATGATATAAGTACATTTTTTTCTAGACGCCAGTTCATTTGTAGTCGATTTAACATTCGTAACATTTACTACTTCTGTAATTTTGTATTCAGCCAATATCATGAAACAATTGAAACGATATGATAAATGCAAAGGATGCATCTCTCTGCATCTAAATGTATCCTTCCTACATGTGATGATCAGGTGGATGATGAAAATAAAGAAACAAAACCATGCATGTAACAAATCAAATGTGACTAATTCAAACTATGGCATCAACACAACTAAATGAATAAATTATAAGCAGGCAGCCTCGTTTTACTTTTTCGTCTGCTTATTTTAAATGTTTCGAGAGATACATGTTATGCTCCATTAATTAATAGCATGTTTGGACGCCCCCATAGAAGGACATATTTGGAAAACCTTGATAAAAATGAGAAACATACTCTGGTGCGGCAACAACACCAAATATTGATATTTAGTCAATAGTAACATTATTTCATGGAGATGAGTTTCCTATTCCGCAGATTTGGTAAAAACGAACACGGGCAAGGATTCCAAGTCTAATCCTAAAGTATAAGGTCAAACGAGTGACCAAAATCCAGCGCGTGACCACTGTAACGTATCCACCAACCAGAATTAAGAGGGTAGATTGGGGATTTTAACCCCTTCGCTGCCAGAGTTATATTGGAAAATTGGTTCCTATTTGCTAGGCCATTTTCCAAGAAATTACGAAAATGACAGCAGTGTAAGAAATCAACTTATAACTAAAAAACTATTCAATAACATTAAAAACCTATTATTTCCTGAAAGATAATTGGAAAAGCTTTTCGATGAATACATTTTTTAGTCGATTTTGAGTCACATAATGTTACATTTTTCTATCTTGATCTTTGACAACTGAAAAAAAAATGATGAAATGTCGAAAATCTTACCACCAGCTCAAACATTTATTTCACTTTCTTCTTCTAAATCCAACGAACATTCCTTTTATAAAATAACTCGAATAACAAGTTGATACATTGTCTTTTAATATTAATACAACCTCATCCATCGTACATAATTTGAGCTTTCAAGACGCATTTTTCACTTTTTTGCACCATGTTTGTTTTTGCCGTCCGCCATTTTGTTTCATTTTCTTTCTACAAAGTCAAATTCCCAAGATTTATGCTATTTCGGGGTAATCTAATTACGAATTTTCTTTTTTTAGGTAATGTAAACGAAATATAAATTATCATTGGTCAAATTTCCAGTCACGTGACGACTCCATCTAAATATAGAACAAAAATATCGTGGGATTTACTAGTTTACCCTTTTGACGGCCCAGGCCATCACGGGGCAGTATGGCGACATTTTTGATGGACGGCTCAGGCCGTCATGGGGCAGCGAAGGGGTTAATCATGATTTCTAATGCTATATCAATAAATCAATAATCCAAAAGGGGGGTTCGATATTTTTTGCATGAAAACGTATAAGCGCGCATGGCAGAAATAACACACTACGTACATGTACCAATTAAAACATATTATATAGTTTTAAGGCTAGCATTTCAACAAACGGAAGAAAAGAAAGAATTACCTGATCTCAATTTTGAACGTTCTGAAATAGAAAAGAAGAAAAAATGATCTAGTGCTTTGCATTCCGCGACGACCGTATTCGAAAGGACATGTAATTTGACGACATGTTCGGTATAAAGAACAATACAACTTTACCTGTACATTATGCAAAGGACAAAATAATCTCTGGACTTCAAGATCAAAACAGGACGATATTAATTACCAAGAAGCTTTAAATAAGTATAGACCACAATAACTCAATGTACAACACCTTTGATGCAATGAACATATATGAATGCTACATTGGTATTTTTCGTCAAATCTAGACATTTCTTTAACAATACTATCGTAATCGTACCACATTTAAATTGATGGGTTATCCGAGTGTTAAATGAAACCTTTGGTATTTGTGGTTTGTTTTGGAACCTCATGAATATCAGAAAATAATGACAAGATTTTTGAATTAAAGTCAGTCAAACTAATTTCCGTAACTAAACTGAGAAAAAGCAACAAAATGATTTATAGTGTGCTCGATGATAGGCGTGGTAAAAATAGGAAAAGAAAGATATGTACCATAGTTACGTGAAAAAGATTTTAAATTAATTAATTAATAAGACATCTCTTGAATTACAGCAACATTATTTTACGGTCTTAATTGTACTGTTTATTTAGAATTCTGCCTGAACACATATCTTATTTGAATGATGTGATGTATAAGTCATGATAAATGACCTGGCAGAGCAGCTTTTGCTCATAGCTAGAGATGCTCTGCCAGGTTATTTATCGGGCATGCGCACAAATATGTTAGTGCAAAAATATATGATTGACATTCAAAGGCCACAGTTTTGTTTATGTCTACCATAATTGACCTTTGAATATTCATTAGTTCCAGACAGAGTTTATAAGTCCCGATATATGACCTGGCAGAGCATCTCTAGCTAATAGCTAGAGATGCTCTGCTAGGTCATTTATCGAGACCTATATATTCAAACTATAAATTACCTAAACACTCAAATTAACATTTTGAGCAATACGATTATTGGCCGTCACTATATATTCAAATTATAAATTACCTAAAACATTCAAATTAACATTTTGAGCAATACGATGATTGGCCGTCACTTGGCACTCATACACGCCCGCATGTTTTGACTGGACATTTTTTATAAGCAAGTCCCACGTGCTACTGGATGATGACATTCTTGAATGGTCTATCGTAAATTCTGTGGCTTCAGGAGAAAAACGCATCTCCCCGATTGTTAGCGGAACATCTTGGCCTATTTTTCTCCAAACAACCTGGAAAATATACACAAAAAGGTTAATAAACCGATATGAGGTAAACATATGAGACGGAGTCTGAAGAATGAGCAGTTAAAGCATTTGAGACCAACATGGATCTAGCTCGGCATGTTCATATGCATAGTCTGATAGAGATTTCTGTGGCTCTCTAATAGTTTCTAAACCCATCCCAGCATTGCGTAGTTTGTTGTCGCTCCACAAGATAAATAATTTTGAAAACATTGTTGAAAATGAAGATATGATTTGGTCATTTGCTGTTTTCTACACTAAAATACCAACAAATGTATAATTTCACCCGCTTGAGATTGCTGTCTGCAACATGTTTGAATTTCGACAAGTCTAAAGTTGTGTCATCTGGTAATGGGTTGAATATCATGAAATAAATCGGAAACCGTAGAACATTGTCAGACTGTCCTTTTGTACAAACGGATGGTGGCCAGTATTGGTCTAAAATGCTGCGATGCTACTTTTTACAAATTCCGGCTCATATGATTTTTTTATATCGATGAATGCGGTTGTTGCGGTGGAGCATCTAGTTTAATTAGGCATTCTACTTTTGCAGCAATTTAGAATAAAGTAGCATTGTTTTATTTGTAAAAGAACTGAAATATGTTACAGAAAAACATGTACAGGTCCTTTTATCGGACCTTGGACTAGGCAAGTTCCTGTGCTGTTATGCTATATGAGGGTGTGCTTTATTCTATAATAAGCGTGCAAAATTGTGCTTGTAACTTGCATGTCAAATGCAAATAAATGAATACACTGGATTGATTACAGTTACTTAATTATGTTATTTACTACTCTAAGATCAAATCATGCCACTTAATTTATTCTCCATTGTTCCTCGTTACATGTATCAGAAAGATATCTAGAGTGTTATTGCCTCTGCATTGAGTAGAAAAAATGCATTCGCGGTAACGGAAAGTAGGGCAGCCTTTTATAAATATCTAAGGTAGTCCACCCCTAATGAGATTCACACGACGTTGGAATTTTTCGGGCGACGACGAAAACGTTCGGCGGTGAAACTTTCCACCACCGAATGTTTACGACCGCCTCCGAATAGGTTCGGACACGTTACTGCGCAGCTCGAAAAAATCCGATGGTTTATGAATTTCAAAATGGCCAAATTACGGGTAGTCTACCTTAATATGTTCATTATACCCACGCAAACGAAATTTAGTGGGTTATATAAGTATCAGCCTATCAGTCGGTCGCTAGGTCCTGTGGTCGGTCCTGTGGTCGGTTGGTCTGTCAGAAATTCTTGTCTGGACAACTATTCCTATACATACAGTCTGATTCGCTTCAAACTGACCAGAATTTTTCATTGGGACCTGTGGATCTGCAAGATGCAAATTTGGCGATTTCTGAGAAACGGATTTGACGAAACACTACTCTTACATAAGATGTGGATGTGCAAGTTGCCAATTTCGCAAAAAAAAAAAAAAAAAGAACGATTAATGATTTATGACTTACTGCCTCTGATTCGACACAAAACGCTTGTCCTGACAAATGTGGTGGTTGGGGGTATTTATATCATCTAAGTAGTGATAGATTTCAAATTCTAATTCCTAATTCCTTAACGTGGCATCTCGACCAAATATGTATTTACCAAGT
The DNA here is from genome assembly GCA_963680895.1 of Fragum sueziense. Taxonomy (NCBI): domain Eukaryota; kingdom Metazoa; phylum Mollusca; class Bivalvia; order Cardiida; family Cardiidae; genus Fragum; species Fragum sueziense. The sequence goes on along the minus strand of OY804598.1, from coordinate 18,528,916 downwards.
TTTATTATTTTTTTTATTTCGGAGACTAATCGAAGAATGATTATGAACTGACCGAAATTGATCTTAATCACGGCATGCTTCTTTTGTACCGGCCCTTGCCCTTACATAGCAGTCACGTGCAAAGTACCGTGCTTTAAGAAAATCTGTCATATTTTTGCATTTCGTCTAATTTTTGCATTCATTTAAAGAAATAGAATAATCGTATGTTTTTCGTGTACGATCGATTGATATTTCATTTCGTTAAAAACGAAAGCTACAAATAAAGCTTTTGTTGTTCACTCAATGAAATATCAATCGATCTTACACTGAAACAAATGATTATCCTCTATATAATATACAGAAAAATAGGGCTACAGGAGAAGATGTGCTAACTCCAGTGCTCAATGTGTTTCCATGCCTGTTCTATAAGGGACGTCAAAATCAGGTCTTGTTTGTTAAAGGGTCCATCCTAGCCTAGATCGCCTAGTCAACTATTACGATAAATACGAACGAACGCTATGCTATAATCCTTTTTTCAAGTATTGACGGTAAATTGGTGTTACATACTTTGTTTTTCAAACTTTGGTCTTGATTTAAAGAAATGTCGGTAATAAATTTACCATCACTTGACATGGTGTCAGTATTTGCAGATAATTAAATCTTTGCAGAGCTAATTCTTTATATTTTATCTAACGGTAAGTAAATAAATTATGTCATGTAGCACAGTTTATGAACTTCGACATTTTCTTTTTAGTGAGACAATTTGTGATCTATGAAACCACGGTATGTACTATTTCCTGGAGTCTGGAGTTTCTATCAAGCTACATATGAGCCAGAATCTGGAAAAACGTCCCTTATAGCATTTGAGAACAACATGGTTCCAGATCAGCCTGCGTATACACGCAGTCTGACCAGGAACCATGTTGTTCTCCAATAGCTTCTTCATGGTATGTAACAACCGTATCGGAGTAATATGGATGGTGGCTGGACTGCTTCTAGGCACAACCTGATCTTGAAAGCTGGCTGTCTCAAATGCTATAAGGGACGTTTTTCCAGATCCTGGCTCATATATTTCTGAAATTATAAATAGTAGCTATTCTGGCGGGTAACTTCAGTTTGGTCGTGTTTTCAGACACAAAGTTACTACAATTATTCGTCCGTAAGTAAACTTAAACCAGCGAAGTTGGTCACTCCTCTGCATCGTACATTACCTTAATAGTAAACTGCTAAACATACGATTTACTAAAGCATATAATGATAAAAGATAAAAAAGAATAACCGGGTTAACCACAGGCGAAAATACAAACATACAAGAACAGATAAAACGAAAAAATACAAACATGTTCTGATCTACATGTGCATTAACTACTGTGCTTAGGATATAAAAAATCGGGAAGGTTCAAAGAAATCGAAAAGGAAACGCTCTGTCATAGCAGCGGCGAGCAACACTCTCATTAGATAAAAACGCGCAAGAAAGAGACATCTTTATACAATAACAAGTAAACGATCAACTATCCTAATATGAGAAGTTGGAAAATTACGTTGCAGATACAATGATCTGGTAGCTAGCTAGCCGCGTCAATATCAGAAAGAGGACAGAACACTACAATCCTATTTTTTTTTTTGTTAAACTCCAACAATTCTGCTTTTGAGAAAACATAATTTAATGATTTGTCCTCGTTGTAAATTGTGCAAGTCTTTCGAACGTTGTCTCTTTACTGAACTGTTTATTTGTCTATTTTTTTTCAGTTTAGTTCTTGATTGGTTATTTTTAAAAAGAGTTTGTGTGTCTTTTGCGCGCCATTTTACCGCATTTGAATACATAGATATTCATTTATTTTTTCAAACGCAACTTAGCTACAGCGAACCGTTCTAATAAGCAAAAGCGTAAAGCCATATCTCTGTAGCAATGAAAATGTTAGTGATAGAATAAAAATATGGAATGGATGGTAAAAGATGGTTCAAATGATAACTTTCCACTTGATTAATTATGGAAATTACTTTATTATACAGGTAAGATGGGATTAAAACAATGTTAAAAGAATTCAGTATTATAACCATGGATGAAATTAGTTATGTATTACCTTCTTTTTCGTCTTGTGCAAGTTCATGAAACACAGTGCAGTCAGATACTAATTAAATCAAAATGTAAATTATCAATAATCAAAACTTGAATCAATCTCAGCATAGAAACTATGACTGAAAACATTCTTTCGCTGAACAATTGTTCCTTAAAATAATGATTTATCAAGGATCGGATAGAACAATTCGCAATTCAACATTTTAGAAATAACAATTACTGTTAAAATATGTTATAAGAGAGGAAAAACTTTCAGTCTACTATAGAATATAACCCCTCCCCTTTCTCATCGAATACACAAACAATGTTATACATGTATATGTACGAACTAGAAAAGTATTTGATTCATATGTATGTACATTATAATTTCTGACCAGGATCATAAACGGTTTTAGATCCTATAGATGAGACTCGTTAATGTAATGGCCTTTGTTCGGAGATGTGTACATACAACGGCCTGAGATTGTCACAGAAAAGCACTGAAACTGAAGATTCTCAAACCAAAGTAAACGAGTTTGAGTTTGAGTTTATTGGGGTTTTACGCCGTTTTCAACTACCAGGGTCATATCGCGGCGGCTGGAGCACCTACCCATGGATTCCTGTTGTTTCTCAAACCAGTACTACCACAACACCCTTACCGAGCCTCCAGCTGCTCGCCCACTTAGGTTAACGATTTCAAACCCATTGGTGGGTGACAATTTTGTCAGAAAGGGTATTAGCCGCGGCCGGGTATCGAACCCGGGACCTCTCGAATGAGGGTCAGACGCGCTACCAACTGCGCTAAGGCCGCGGCCCCAAAGTAAACGAACAATGCCAATCCAGGGGACCGTATTATCAACGATCGTACGATTTGTTTTTTGCGTAATTACTTGAAACAGCAAACCTGATTGGCCAAATCTGATTTCTCGTGCAATCAGATGTTTTGTTACACAGTTTACACAATACAAAATCGTAGTCGTAAGATCGTTGATAATACGGGCCCCAGCTCTTTTAGACTAAACCTATTGCTTGAAACATAAACAATCAGGGAATTAATTCAATAATTGTATGAGAGAAATTGTAGCTATGATCATAACTGAGACATATCGTTTTCATGGAAAAGATTTTTTCAGGACATATTTGATGTATTTGTGAGATAATAGACTGTTTTACATAAAAAAACACACAAAAAACAAGTGTTAGCTAAAAACCGATCGCAATTACTAGTATTCTACCAGTCATGGATATCCCCAATATTACAAAATAGGAAGGACACAATGACATATGATCTTTAGTCATTTTACAATAAGCATTATCATAGGAAATTCAAGGTTATGTACTTCAATGTGCTTTAAACGCGAAACGCTTCTCGTGCAATGTGCAAAACTCTACCAGCTCAGATATCTTCTCATTCTAGCTACCAACATGGACTTAGAAAGATGATCATTGTGTTAGAATTAACGCCCCTTGTTACATGTAGCAACTGTTAGATGGGATCATAGATCCTGGTTTTACTTCACAATATGGTTCTTTGTTGATCTCAAATATTTCTAGACCCCTTTTACAGGTTCCACCTCATTTAACCATCTTCCAGACATGAACGTTTCTGATGGCACGAATAGAAAGATGTTGCTGACGACAAACTGACAGCTACTGAGATAAGAACGTTTGTGTGATATAGCACAGAAACTATTTTTTTGAAAAGGAAAAATGGTTTCTCTCTTCACTTTGGTCCTATTAATTTGTTTGAAGTAGGCCTAGTTTACGATAGATAGTGCAAGCGTGAAGCAAAATTCGAATATCCATTAAATGGAATGTTTCTTGTATGTAATAGTAAAACTCATGTACTTAATGACAATATTCGTGTATTTAATGGAAAACAGATCGATTGTTTCTTACACTGTAGGAAGGACCCTGGATTTCCCGAAAAATATCCAAGTATTTAAGGGAAATGCTCATGTATTTCATAGGGAACCTGTGTATTTCATTATAGTCCGTGGGCTGGCTACACCCTAGGTCCCCCCCTACCGGGATTTTATGACACCTATATCATTGTAAAGCTTGATGAATTCCCTTTCAAATGCAACTTGTTGTTTGATATATAAGTGCTGGATAAGCATATGCGGAACGATTGATTATCTCCCTTGAATTACAAAAAATACTTGTCTATAACTCACCATGTACACATTCATGGGATCCAAAATAACCCAAATTTAAGCGCAAATGACCAAAATGCTTAAAGATTTTATCAATTCACATCGTTAAATAGTTAAAGATAATTTCACACCAAAATTAGCACAAATTATGCTCCTTGAATATGTAAAACAAGAGAAAAATAGTATAGATATTGCCTTTGTTTATATTTACTTTGCATTTGGAAATCATTTCCACAGCGAATAATTGCTAGAATTTGTATTAAAGTGTTTATTAGGTGCCCTGTAATAAAAATCAAAGTGTTGACTATCGACATTCTAGGATATACTTGACATTTCAAATGATTTTCAAGATGGCCGCCGCAAAATGACCACTTGACTAAATATCGAAATATCACTGCCCTATAATTTGTTATCATGTTCTGTTACGTAAATGAGATCTTTTTATAGGGAAATTGAGTTTATTAAATCTAAAAGAGTGTTGCCATGCTTATAATATAGCTTTTTTGTCATTTTTTAAAATTTTCAAAATGGCCGCCAAAATCTCAAATATGCAAAAATGACGTAAATGTTTTTCATTTCTGCAAATCTTCTGCACTTAATATTGTATTTTCAGATGTATTTTAATTTCTAAATGACACAACCTTGAAAATATACATTTCCAGAGCGGTCCTAATTACAGTATAAATGGTAATAAATCCTCATTCCCATAAATTAAGTACTGAAGAAAATCCAAATTGATTATTTTCTAGGAGAGATAAGCATTTTCCCTCTTTGACAGAAACCATGTACCCGATTCTTTGATAATGAGTCCACATTGGAGTATGTCACTGGCATCTTTTTGCATGAAGGTTTTAAGTCTTACATGGACAAGGGACGCTTTGGATAATAGGTGTTATAGAGGGTATAAAGACATTAAGGCATATTTTGGTCATAAAGCGTTTAAAGGCAGAATAACACTTAACATCTTGCAAATTTTCCGAGAATTTTCCGTACAAAAAAAATAAATATGTATTATTAAAATATGGTCTTTAAATTGCATATATGCCAAATCTTAGCTTTCTACCTTGTATATTGGCTTAGATGTCGACGGATTTAAAACCCCATGATTTGTTGTCCCGGGGATAATATTTAAAATAATGGAACATATGGGGTTTTAAATCCGTCGAAATCCTAGCCAATACACAAGATAGAAAGCTAAGATTTGGCATAGATGCAATTTAAAAGCCATATTTTCATAATACATATTTATTTTGTACGAAGTTCTCGGAAAATTTGCATGATTTTAAGTGCCATTCCCCCTTTAAGCTCTTTTTTTGGGGTGGATATGTTGAATACAAAACAATATCAACAGTTTTGCCACGCTAAAAATGGCTTCTTCACTGTTAATTTACATGACATATAATACAATACAATAACATGTATTTTATGTAATCTGACTAAATGCTCAAATACAAGCATGGGTCAATGAATAATTGACCTAACCTTTTTATGTTTAGATCGACATCTTTGCTCTTGAAATACTTTCCATCCAGGCCTATGCGCTTTGACCAAACAATATGACCATAGCAGTTTAAAAAGGAACTAAACTCAAATTAATAAACTTTAAAGGTGGTCATGTGACATCAGTCCAGAAGTAAAGAAGTCCGAGAACGTTGAACCACACCTAAACTGCATCAATAACTTTTTACAGGAGACTTAAAATTGCAACCATTCATATTCCTTTTAGGAAAGAAGTCGATAGCAAGAAGGTCATGTGAATAGGAAGGATGTGATCAAATTGATACCCATTTTTTTCGACAGCATCCATTGTACTTTGGCAATTGTGTACTAATATAATTTCCTGTTGCAAGCAGCGGTCACATTTTGAGCGTTTGCCGCAACGTTTCTCATGCATGGTCTGCTTCAGATTGTCTAGCAACTTGGCATAGTATGCTTCGTTAATTGTACCTTTCTTGGGTAATATATCCAACAAAATATTTCATTGCAACCCCCAATTGTCCCAAAACATTGAAAACTGAACCTTGTCTGTAAAATATTGAATAATTTTCTTGGCCTTTGGGATTCCTTACCAACGTACCTAGGACTCTGGACATTTTCTTGTTCATAAGAAAGCAGCAAGTACTGGTAATCTCTTTGTCATTTGCTTATCGCCGAGGAATTTTAGACCCAACAGTCTGTAAGTTTGCGCATCCTTTTGCGATCAAGCAATATCTTGAAAAAGATAATGCATGGACAATTTCTTACTTTAATTCGCTCATCAAGTATACCAGATCTGTGAATTTATGACACATACCATCGACAGTGGTTGCAACTTTACCTTCAGACCGAGCATCATCTTCTTAAGTTTCTCTATCGCGTTATAACCCCCGCTCCCCCAAGCCACGATATTTTACTTGAGAATAAGATGGTAAAGAACACCAGTAAACTCATCATGCATGTTCTACCTTCATTCCCATTTCAATACAAGTGTCCAACCATAACAGGCTACTCCTTTTTTGGGAAAAGGTTTTCTAATAACTGTATATTTAGACAATTTTGTGCACATATAATGACGTATATAAATAGCAGATTCCTTGGTTGATTGGAAATTGCTTATATGTATTATTCATAGTTAGCCCTTGTGTTTTATGGATTTTACCTCATCCTGATGTTAGCTTGTTGTCTTCCACAAAAGGTCCAAAAAGAATTCCAAAAACTAATTTGTGGTGAAGATGTTTGAAATGAATTAAGAAATGCACAAGCATATCTAAAAACTGATAACAAAACAAAGGATTTCAAATTTTCTGCCAGCGACATATTGCAACACGACAAGTTGGAATATGATGTGTTTCCCTCTCATCATAATAAACAGAAATTGCAAATTGTGTTTGCTATTTAAACTAAATCTTTCAAAACAATATTTTGTTACACGGATAAGAGGATTCCTCACAAATGAAGTGTTTTCGAAGTACTGGCATCCAATAAGGTACATCTATGTACAATTTATAACTGTTTATATTATCACATATAAGTATTTTGAATTATAAAGGTGTAAAACGATGTCACTCGAATGCAATTTGATAAAGAAATGAATAATTCAGTAGCTATGTAATAGGCAATTTTAAATAATCAATTAATGGACATGACAGTGCAAATATGAAATTGTCCAGTTTCAACGATCCCTTATTAGAATATAAATTTATTTGGTAAACTGTGTTCCTGTAACATAGCATTCCAATTAATAGAAGTGGTCGAGAAGATTTCTCTTCTGCACAACATGTCTCAAATAGTATTGTTAAGTTTAAACTTGGAGCAAAATTTTAATGTAAAAAAATCATGCATTACAAGGCAAAAATGGTATAAATCAAGGGTGACTATACATGCACTCCAATGGGAATTCATTATTAAAAATGCTTTACAATTTTATTTAGTACTTAACGTTAACAAAATAAAGTTTCTTATATAAAAGAAAACTGTAGTTCACATAGAAAAAAATCAAAGAAAGTATGTTAAAGTTTTCAGCATGTCATTTACGCTAAATGGAATTTTATTGTCATTTATACGGTAATTTTTCAGAGCATATATATTGTTAAGATTCTCCCATTTAATTGGTAAATAATAAAATTTTAGTTTTCAAACAAAACAAGTACACAATTAAGGGAAAAAGATGCAAAAACGAAAGTCATTAACATAATTAGAAAATATTTGAGATTTCATTTGCCATTTAGAGAAAAATATGCAAATAATTGTGAATGTGAATAAGCCCGTTTTCGCTCGTTCTGTGTAGCTGATGAGTGGTTTATGAACTTATTCTTGATCTATTAGTGTTCTTATCCATTTCAAACATTAAGCATTATAAAAACGAAATGCCTCAACATATTTATTCCCTAGAAAAGCCTTGTTTTAGCTAATTAAACACATATTTCTACTTTCTCATTAATATTCATGAATATGCAAATTAGCTAAATAAAAATGATTTCAAGAAAAATGTCTATTTGAAATTTTAAAACTAGTCTTGTTTTATTACCAAAATAAGTATATATCTTAACTAAGTATTTTAAAATATTTTATTGCAACTAATTGATCCAAATACTGAAACGTAGGAAAATGAGCAGTTGCCATGGTAACAGGCCTGCCATTTGCTTATCCAGCACTTTCAAATCAAACAAGAACCTGAATTCATTAACATGTTTCCTGCTCTTCAAGAAAATATAGGTCTTAAAAAATCCCACATGGTGGAGAGGGTTTCTGTTCACTAGTAAACTAGTAAAGTCGTCTTTTTGCAAATTATACACATATTTTCCACAATCTCATTAATATTCATGAATATGCAAATTAGCAAATTTTCTGAAAAATATCTTGGCTGTGAGAGAAATGTAATGACAACATTTTAAAACTAGCCTCAATGTTTTCTGACCAAAATAAGTAATTTTATTGCAATTAATTGGTCCAAGCGCTTGAACAAATGAAAATGGGTGGTTACCATGGTAACAAGCCAACTACTTGCTTATCCAGCATTTTTAAATCAAATAACAACGTGAATTTATTACAATACATCATAAGCTTCAAGAAAATATAGATCTTCAAAAATTCTACCTGATAGGGAGGTTTAAATTCACTAGTAAAGTCTTGTTTTTAGAAAATTAAACACATTTTTCTACTTTCTCATTAATATTCATGAATATGCAAATTAGCAAATTTTCTAAAAAATATCTATATTGTGAGAGAAATATCTTGGTAATAATTTAAAACTATTTTGAAAGATTTATGACAAAAATAAGTAATTTTATTGCAATTAATTGATCCAAGCGCTGGAATGTAGAAAAATGGACGGTTGCCATGGTAACGAGTCCGCCATTTGCTTATCCAGCAGTTTTGAATTGAACAACAACCTGAATCCAATACTATACATCATAAGCTTCAAGAAAATATAGGTCTTCAAAAATCCCACTAGGGGGGGAGGGTTTCGGTTATGGGCCCATGGACTATTAGAAGAACCGTGTATTTAATGGAAAGAGTCTGGGGTTATGAAGATTAGATAGAGGTGTGAGACACTAGACAATATGTAGCCTACCACGTTTACCATTTTCGGTCCGAGGTTCCCTATATGGCATTTCAACACGGCCAGATCGCCCTCGTGCACGGTTATGTTGGTGGGGGTGGCCTGGAAGTAGGGTGTCGTGTCTCGTTTTACGATGTAACTTGAGGCTGAAAAGAGAAATAAAGATATCTGTTAGACCTTGTAATTACAGTTTAAAAAATCTAGAGTTTCGAGGTTTTTGTCGTCCACCAACGTGTCATCTATACATGTATGTTACTCTCACTTAAAGAGTTAAGCGCATAAAAATTAAGCGTACAAAAAATTAAGCGTAGATCTATGTGTATTTTAAGCAGTATCAAGAACTATTCACTTAACCTTGATGAGACGCTATTCGCATGACGAGGGGGGGGTCTCGCAGACTCAATTATTAGATACAAGCTTCATTATCACTCATCACCAGACATATTAGCGAGTTTATGTTGCCGTCGGACGTGTAAAGGCAATTATCAAGTCAATAATTTATAATGTATTTTAACTTTGTAACGGCTCCATCATAAAGCATTTCCAAACACATCATTGAAAGACATCTGTGTCGTTGAAGTTTTAGAAAAGTGTGACAGAGAGCCTCGACAACCCCCGGTACTGATGTGTATGAGCCAGGTTCTGGAAAAAGCTCCCTTATACATATAGCATTTAAGTCGTATTTCGGGATCAACCTGTACCTAAAAGCAGTCTGGCTGTGATCCATGCTATTCTCATTATGGTTACTTCCAGTGTATACGCAGGCTGATCTGAACCATGTTGGACTCAAAAGCACTAAACGACGTTTTTTTCACGGATCATGGTTCATATAGAGTAGCAACAGTTAGGTGCAAAACCAGTTTAGGTACATAATATACCAACTAATATCAAGAACTGTTCACTTAAGATTGATGTGACGCCATTTGCATGACGAGATGGATCTAGCAGACTCTGTTATTAGATACAAGCTTCATTGTCACTCATAACCAGACATATTAGCGTGTTTATGTTGCCATCTGGTGTGTAAAGGCAATTATCAAGTCACTCATTTATACTGTGGAAAGGATCCATCTTAAACCATTTCCAAACAAAGCCCACAATGACGTCTCTGTCGTAGATCTATGTGTATTTTTAAGCAGTATCAAGAAATGTTAACTTTGCCATGATGTGGGGCCATTTGCATGACGAGGCTCATCTCTCAGACTCTATTATTAGATACAAGTTTCATTATCACGCATCGACAGACATATTAGCGAGTTTATGTTATCATCGGACGTGTAAAGGCAATTATCAAGTCACTCATTATAAATACTGTATTTTAACTTTGTAACGGCTTTACGTTGACACCCATTCCAAACAAAACCTTGAATTACGTCTCTTTCGTACATATATGTGTATTGTAAGCAGTATCAAGAGCTATTCATTAAACCATGATGTGACGCCATTTGCATGACGAGATGGATCTCCCAGACTCTATTATTAGATACAAGCTTCATTATCACTCATCGCCAGACATATTAGCGAGTTTATGTTGCCATTCGTCGTGTAAAGGCAATTATCAAGTCACTTATTTATTCTGTATTTTAACTTTGAAACAGCTTTACGTTTGAACCCTATTCAAACAAAACCTGGACTGACGTCTCTTTCGTAGAATTAAGCTATATCAAGAACTGTTCACTTAACCTTAATGTGACGCCATTTGCATGACGGGGGAGGGGTCTCTCAGACTTTATTATTAGATACAAGCTTCATTATCACTCATCGCCAGACATATTAGCGAGTTTATGTTGCCGTCCGACGTGTAAAGGCAATTATCAAGTCAATAATTTATTCTGTATTTTAACTTTTTAACGGCTCCATGTTAAACCATTTCCAAACAATTCCTTGAATGACGTCTCTGGCGTAGGAAATTTAGGAAAATTGTGACAGAAAACCTCAACAACCCCCGACACTGATATGTATGAGCCAAGATCTGGAAAAGATTCCCTTATACATATAGCATTTTAGGCGGTTGTATTTCAGGATCAATCTGTACCTAAAAGCAGTCTGATGTGACACATGCTACTCCCATTCGGTTGCTTAAAGTCACAAAGAATGTGTTTAAGAACAACGTGGTTCCAGATCAGATTGCGTCTATCCGCACGCTGATCTAGAACCATGTTGCACTTAAAGGCCCTTAAACAACCCTTTTCCCGGATCATGGTTCATATAGAATAGCAAGCGTTAGGTGCAAAAAGCAGTTTAGGTACATACATAATAATAATCACTGTCAAGAAGTAATCACTTAACCTTGATGTGAGGCCATTTGCATGACGTGGGGGATCTCGCAGACTCTATCATTAGATACAAGCTTCATTATCACTCATCGCCAGACGTATAGCGAGTTTATGTTGCCATCCGACGTGTAAAGGCAATTATCATGTCACTCATTTATTTTGTATTTTAACTTTGTAACGGCTTAACGTTGAAACCCATTACAAACAAAACCTTGAATTACGTCTCTTTCGTAGATCTATGTGCATTTTAAGCAGTATCAAGAGCTATGCATTTAACCATGATGTGACGCCATGTGCAGGACGAGGTTCATCTCCCAGACTCTATTATTAGATACAAGCTTCATTATCACTCATCACCAGACATATAAGCGAGTTTATGTTGCCATCGGACGTGTAAAGGCAATTATCAAGTCAATAATTTATTCTGCATTTTAACTTTGTAACGGCTTTACGTTGAACCCATGCCAAAACAAGACCAATATTGCCGCCTCTGCCTCTGGGAGATTTTGGAAGCTTTGACAGAAAAGCCTGTCAATCCTCAACAATGATATGATTAATGAAATAATGGACAATGCACCACCGATCTCATTAGTTTTCAAAAGTGCATACACGTTTTAATCAACTACATGTACATGTACAATATGCGGAAACATTCTTCCATGTAGTATTACTTAATCCTCGTCACTGCCATTTTTATTTGGCATAACTGCAACTATACTCAACCGTTTTGAAATGAATTAAAATGGTTGATGGCGAATAGACATATGTCATTTCATTATCGTTACTAGTAATTCTGAATGTATGTAAGTATCTGGTCAAATAAAACACTGTGCTAGCTCACTTGGTGAAAGTCATGGGTACGATCTTCCGAACGATATGTATACAATGTGAAATTATTGCTCTTTACTTTATAAAATTTGCGCACGTTGACATTAGATGGAATGCCGCCAATGTGTTACCCGACTTCTGTATAAAATGTGCTGAAAAGCCAAATGGCTATTGCAGCTTTAACCTTCATAGCAATTGTGGAAATCGAAACTTCTTAACTGCAGCTTAAATAAAGATGCACTTATGATGTTTTGTTAGCACTCCGGGGCAAAGATGCTTTCCAAATTGGAAAAGGGCAATACTCCGTCTACGAATGGAGAAGCTTAACATATAAATTGTCGCATTGTTATACTCAAGACTCAGTAATGAAACCTAATACTAGAATGAGATCCGAGGGAAATTGAATCTTGACGGAATTCATTAACCTACCAAAGAAAATACCGACCCGATGAATTGTTGGGGCTTTATTAAATCCAGCCATGAAAATTGCGTTCGTCTACTTTATTCCCAAATTCATGGGTCAGCTAGACGGGTTTTACTTCTGCACGCAAAGATAAAATTGGCGAATTGCCGAATGTAAATAACGACCTTGACCAACCAAATGACGCATTTGTTTGCTTTTGATTGCACTAAACCATATTGCACAGTAAAATTTTACTATTTTACACATTAATCAGGATCTGAAACAAGGTCCGTCGGATCAGTTGAAACCAACATGGATCCAGATCAGCCTGTGCATACGCACAGTCTGATCAAGATCCATGTTGTTCTCGTATGGCTTCTGTATAAAATATTGAAACTGTAAGAGATCTACGTGGATAATGATCAGTCATCATCAGTTCCCGCCTCTGATACACTACGTTGTATCTTTTCTACAACGTAGTGTATCAGAGGCGGGCACCAGACTCTTCAAGAAGAGCTCTACCGTCCTAAATCGCACACGGCTTATGTCTTTTTGGAGTGTAAAATGGTTAAGTTTAATGGGTAAAAACAGAAAGTCGCTTCAGTGAAACTGTATGCTACGAATTAAGTCTCTTTTTGTACAAATGCAATTAAATGTTTCTGTAAATCAAAATTTTGTTTAATTAAACTGCTGGAAGAAGTTTTCAAGACAAGCCATATTCGATTATTTTTCCTCTCAGCCAGTTTAATCGTTTAACCAAAGATAAAACTGGCGTCGGATTCAATGTAATTGAACTTAGAAAAATCGTTCTGAAACATTTAAACAATCTCGTTTTTCTCATTAGACAATCGCTTATTTCTTTTCAAAACAACAAACACCAAGTTCTGTTCAACCATTTCTCAAACAAACCTGGTTTTGACGTCCCTATTGGAATTGGCTCATAAAAACAATGAGGAAAAAGGAAGAAAATGCTGATAATCAGCATTTCCTCCTTTTGTCTCAATATTTTCTGCGCTATATCTTTCACTAACTTTATCTTTTTTATCATCCATTTTGTCGTCTGCATCAGCTTCGAAATTAGATCACTGGTAATTTTTGCCGTTTTGGAAAGGGTTAAATTGAGTTTCAGTCGACAAAATATTTTAGATTTATGTAAAAAGAAGAAAATGTGTATGTGATAACAGTAACGTTTGTAAACAATTGCTGATTTACAGCAAGCATCTCTTGTTCTTTTTTTCTCAATGTCAAAACTAGACCCTTCTTGGGAGATTGTTAACTTTCTTCCAATCAAATGCGTCCTTTTGACGTTCACAACGACTTGAATTGGCTGTATTTTATATTAATCCTTTCCCAAGCAAGACATTGTTTTGACGTCCGTAAACGACAAATGCTTTGGAAAACATTGAGGCGAAAGAAGAAAATGCTGATCATCAGCATTTCCTTCATTTGCCTCAATATTTTCTGAACTATATTCTACTCATAATACTATTTTTAACAACACGCATGCATGTTGTAATCGGTAGCAGCTTTCAAATAGGACCAGCCTAAGAAATCGTCGTTTGGGAAAGGGTTAACTTTGTTGTGGAAGAAGTAACATGTGTAGAAAAAGGGGTTGTCGATATCTCTTCCTCAACATAATTTCGGGAAAATGTTAATGCATAAAGTTCTGATTTAATGTTTTTGTCTTTTTTACAGAAAAATGTGCGACACATTTGATAATCTCTGGTAAGGCTGAACGATAAGCTAATTAATGAAATAAACAATCGTGACGTAACGTACTCGTTGACCGAAAACGTCACCGTTATACGAGACTTCCGCTCACTCGAGTTTGAAATCGATCAAATGAGAAAGACACACGCGCACTGCTTGCTCTCTTAAACGCTACCCTTTCGCAACTACAACAAAATGCACTGGTCTAAAATGGACGTTGATAAAGATTTGTGAGTGCTATTGCACAGAAAATATTGAGATAAAAGAAAAAATTGCTAATCACCAGCAATTTCTTCTTTTGTGTCAATATTTGCTCGATCATTTTTGAAATGCTGCGTCAAAACCAGGTTTTGTTTTGGGAAATGGGTTTAAAAAGTGCATTTAGCTCATTACATCCTATGTGGAACAATTGTTCTGGTTATATACGTTTAAAATTAGTTTTGGATGAATATGCGATATCTCCCTTACACTAACGTGACAGCCCGTTTACACACAAATACTTTTTTCCGATCTATGTCAAACTTTGCGTTAAAATTCTGGTTTCTTGAATCATTGAATTAGATGCTTATTTGAATTGTTTCAACATTTTGTTTTATTTTTGAGAAAAAAAGAAAAAATACGTGGAGAGAAACGCAGTAGAATGCAAGAAATGTTAAAAAATGTTGAATTCGGAAATGTCCGTGTTTACTCATTTCCATTTAACGACGCTTTTTGACGCCACAAGTTAAAGAGTTTGGCAAAAAGTTGCATGTCTTTACAATGTTTTCTACCATGAAAGACAAAAATGTAAAATTCCATTCACTTTAAGGTTTACAGACCCTGAAAAAATCTACACTTTCTAGCCATACGAAATGCATAAAGTTGCGCACGCTTGTAAATACACTTCACATAAGTTGATTCACCGTGACGGATTTCAAAATTATGCTTCAAAAAAGAAAATTATTTACAAATATTATTTTACTCTATATTCATATGCAAGGGAGGTAATTTTGAACATTTTTGTCAAATATTTTCATAAGCATGCATTATTTCAAATTCTAAACCGTGCAAAATGCTTAAGATTGCATTTGGAATGGAAATGTAACACAGTTTAGGAATTACTGGCACTTTTCAAATTTCGCCTCTGGCTCTTTGGTGATTTTGAGGGGCCGGATACCTTAAATTGTCGTGAGCATCATTGTTGATTTTGGACCAGTTTAAAAGTGTGAAGTTTGGTAATGAGTTAAACACGTTTATCTTAATTATCCATCAATATGTTTCCTTCTTCATATATTTTTTTGTACAGGGACACCTGTTACATATTACTTTGACCTTTGCTGCGACCTTAATTAACCCCATTAAGGTATACAATCCATCATTAGCACCAAAGAGTCAGAGGCGAAATATGAAAAGAGCCAGTAATTCCGAAACCGTGTTACATTTCCATTCCAAATACAAACATAAGCATTTTGTACGGTTTAGAATTTTGGATTAATGCATACTTATGGAAATATTAGACATTTTTTCAAATTTACCTCCCTTGCATATGAATATAGAGTAGAATAATATTTGTAAACCATTTTCTTCTTGAAGCATAACTTTGAAATCCGGCACGGTGAATCAACTTCTGTGAAGTCTTTTTACAAGTGTGTGTAATTTGGTGCATTTGGTATAGCTAGAAAGTGGTATTTTTTAATGATGTATCATATACCTTAAAGCCAATAACTGATAGCAAATATAAACTATTTACCGATATTTCCATCCATTTGATTTGAAGGAAGTCCGTCTATAATGAGATTCATGGCACGCCTGAATTTTTTCGTGTGACTTCGTTACCATTCATTATGTATCCGAGCTATTCGGGAGACGTCGTAAACATTCGGCGGTGGAACGTTCCACCGCAGAATGTTTACGGCGTAGCCCGAATAACTCCATCGTCGCGTGAATCTCATTAGGGATGGACTATCTAAATTGAAAAGAGACGGTCAGTGCGAATTACTGCATAGTGTATAATGTCTCTTTAACAAGTTCTTAGATATTCTCCCACCAATGGAAAAATCGACATCGTTGAGAGATTCTTCCACAAGGTTTTTTTTTTACAGAATTAAAGGGTCAAGTTATGAGTCAAGTAGACCGATACAAATCAATATCAGAGATAAGTTGAACGTTAATTATGTACGATGAAATGGAGATAACATCGCTGGAAAAAGATCTTATCTTCCCATACTCTATTAATGGACACAGTCCCTTAAGTCATTGCCAATTCGTCATATAGGCCCAAATACAATTAGCTATATACATTCGGACGAAAAGCGATAAGAGATAGTTGCGCTTATCACAAGGTTAATGGCCTTGAGCGAACTGGAGGGTTGTCCACCTTAAAACAGAACGACTACATGTAACTTGAACTTTAGCGACGTCTCGTCATTAATCCAATTCATTTTTGTACAGCTTCAAAATCGCAGGAACATTGTACACTTAAAAAGTTTAATCTTATGGCGATTAAACTTCTTCTTACTCTTATTCAGGTAACAGTCACAGTTCAGACCCGTAGGAAGCTATTTCATTTTGGGTCGGCTTAAGCCCTTTTGTCTGAATATTGGGGGAAGGGGGGGCTTAATTGGATTTTCCCTAAATTTTCAGTGTAAAATAAGGAAAATTCGGCATTTTTGGTCAACATTGGTGGGCTAAGCGCGCCCCCATAGCCCCTTGTTCCTACGGACCTGCAGTTTTCTGTAGATAGACGTGTGGTTTACATTGTACCTAGACATGTGCCTGTATGTTTGTACTTTAAGGTAGTACGTCCCTAATGAGATTCGGGCGACGTCGAAATTATTTGGACGACGTCGAAAACATTCGGCGGTGGAAAGGTCCTAGAATGTTTACGACCGCGCCCGAATATGTTCGGATACCTAAAGGCGCCGCTCGAAAAAAAATTCCAATGTTTTATAGCAGACGAGAATCGACCTGGTAGAGCTTTCCATTCGATTAGCATGGGCTGTTCTGCCAGGTCATTTCTCGTGAGGTATAGTTACATGTATCTCAAAATGGCCGCATTACGGGTATTCTACCTTAACCTTATTTATGTCCCTCATTGCT
The DNA here is from genome assembly GCA_963680895.1 of Fragum sueziense. NCBI lineage: Eukaryota > Metazoa > Mollusca > Bivalvia > Cardiida > Cardiidae > Fragum > Fragum sueziense. Next base: position 18,511,386 of record OY804598.1, on the reverse strand, counting down.
GGAAGCAATGTATGTATGGTATGTACTCATAATTGATCATAGAATCTCATGTCCTACAAGTTGTTTTTATGACCGTTCTACATTTGTGAATGATTTGGTGAATTATTTATTCGTTGATTTCAAAGGACCACAAATAAACACCAGCTGGCTGCTTTAACGACCTGGGTGACCGCTTCTTTAGTTTAACCCTTTCCCAAATAAGACCTGGTTTGGACGTCCCTTTTAGACAATATTTGAGAAAACATTAAGGCAAAAGAAAAAAAAAGGTGATGATCAGCATTTTCTCCTTTTGCCTTAATATTTTTAGAGCTACATTGGACATAAAATGATATTGTCTTTGTTAACTTCTCAACTTCTATTTTGTCATCCGGAGCAGTTTTCACTTTGGACTACCGTAATGTTTTGGCGTTATGGAAAGAGTTAACCCTATACAACAAAAAGAATATTATTGTACTCTGATCCACACTCAATGTGATTACAGATTGTAGAAACTGGTGTAGAACAACACAGATCTTGATCAGACTGTGCGTAGAGACAGTTTGATCGTCGTCCATGTGTGCCCAAGATGCATTAAAATATCTCAGCTCCAAGCATGAGTATTTATAAAGATAAACTTTTTAAATGGAGGAATGGGGTTCAAACGCCTATGTCTATTCATTCGGAGAGGTTTGCGTTAATGCTTTCAATACAGTCATTAATTACAAAATGCATATCGATTAACTCTGTTTAGAGAACTAAAGACAGCATGCAACATGTGTTTTGTAAAGAGGTCGAGTTTCGAAAAGTGCGAAAAACTTTTATGTAAGATCTAGTACGCTCTACACAGAGTTTTCTGCTCCAAATAATCGATTCAAACTCTGTCGTTACGCTATTAAATTGGAACTAGTTTACTATATTGTTACGTCATTTTTTTGTATTATCCAATGAAAGTCTTGGCATTATAGTAATCTTGTACTCTGTCACACATTCAAAAATGATAATCATTCAATGAAATCGAATTTGCTTGCGCATTAATTAAAGCAGATTGTTTTCATTAGGTAGTTAACTTACGGTTAACTTACGGTGTCCGGATCGAGGGTAAGCTTCTAGCTTCTGTTGATCCACCTCTTCTTTGAATATTCTGTTTGTTGTACATTGAGTGGTGTCGCATAATCTTTAAGTCCCATGAAACTTATTTTCAGATATTTCATTTGTAATGGTACATATCGTAGGCCGCTGATTGGATAGGGAGTTCTCGTAGGGGCCATGATGTATGCGTTATCGCGGCTTTGAATTGTAGATGGAAATCGATTACGAAGTAAAAAAAGCACCAGATCTCTACTGAGTAAAGTAGCATCGTATTTGTAAATATACATGCCTTTGGCGAGATCCTTTATTTTCAAAAGTGTTTATTTTTTCATTATGTTTCCTGGAATCTGTACTAAATCCAGTCTAACTTTTATAATACCCTAAAGCTTTAACATTCCCGGAAGTTTCTTTTGCTTAAAAATCAATGTAATTAATTCTAGTGAATTCAAATGCATTACAAAACATAAACATTATGATAAATTCCCTGTAGTCATTAAACTTCTGCGTTTTCATCTTGCACACAATTAAACAGTGGTATGGGAAAAATGGTCTTCTGATATTTGAAATAAACTGGCATAAGGAATGACTTCATTTTCACAGTCTGATAAAGTGCCATACTTATAGTATAGTTAATTAAAAACCTGCAATTATTGTACATGAAAAACATGGATTGCGATCAAACTTTCATGAAACATAAAAAATAATGTTATCTTTGTTGGTGTGATGGTATCAGTGGCAATACAACCCCCTATTACGAACCACTTGAATTTTGCTTTATTTTATGTAACTGTTGAACAGTTAAGTAATGTGGTGCAACGGAAGCTGTCATACGATCATAGTCTAGGAGGTAGATGAGGTTTAATTGCGGTAAAAGCACCATACAACTTTTCGACTGTTTCTTGTAGCAAATTGTCTCAGGAGTTCGGAAATGCGCGTCTGACGCGCATCCGCCTAGATATAAGGGGAGAAAATTGAGGTTAAAGTTGTCTGCCCTTGGATTTTTAAGCCAAAAATTGAATCTTACTAGGCATTTCTTTTAAGGCATTGATTTATTTAAAATGGTTTATAATTGGTAAATATATGCACATAACATCTCCACGCATATTTTAATGATGTTTAATGAATGTTTTTTATCCATTAAAATCCAAGATGGCCGCCAGAATGTCTATTTTTAGTAACAAAAAGGTGTTTTTCTTTAAAATAAGATTTTTTGGGGGATGCATATTCGCTGATTTGAAATTTTATGCATGCATTTAATACATAAAAATTAGGAAATTGTCTCAGGAGTTCGGAAATGTGCGTCTGACGCATATCCGCCTAGATATAAGGGGAGAAAATTGAGGTCAAAGTCGTCTGCCCTTGGATTTTAAGCCAAAATGGAAATTTTACTAGGCATTTCTTTTAAAGCATTGATTCATTACAAATGATTTTAAATTGGGAAATATATGCACAATTCATCTCCATACCTATTTTAATGTTGTTTAATAAATGTTTTTGATCCACAAAGATCCAAGATGGCCTCCAGAATGTCTATTTTTAGTAACAAAACGACTATTTTTAATTAGTTTTTTTCTGGGACGCACGTATGTTGATATGATTTTTTTATGCACGTATTTAATAAATACTAACGAATTGGAACTTAGAAAATTCGGAAAACTAAGTTTTTGATAGTATTTGAAACGGATTGTAAAGCTTAAATTGCATTTTCATCAGAATTTTCAGAATTTTACGAAAAGCGTTTCGATGCATTCCTTTTAAGGCATTGATTCATTACTACTGTCATTTAATTGCGTAAATATGCACAATTCATCGCCATTCATATTTCTATGATGTTTAATGAAAGTTTTTGATCCATAAAAATCCAAGATGGCCGCCATAATATCTATTTTTAGTAACAATAGTGTTCTAAACAAAGTTTTCAGCTGAAATTGCATCTACATAATCCTTAGGATTTTGCCAAAAGATTTTCTAGTCAAAATTAAACACATTTACAGAGTTTTTCTTTTCAATATACATGCGTATGCATTTCACATACTCACTTAGTACGAATACTTATAACCATCAAGAATTATGTAAAGCAAACATGAATGCCAAGATGGCCACCATTTTATGAATTCTGTTGTATAAATGGGCTTACTCACGGGAAGTTTTCCTAATCATGCAAAATCGCATTTTGTCGATGCAGGTCTGCATGTTATTGCTTCATATCTGGCTGAATCACAATTAGAACCTACAAATTCGAGAAGCAATGAATCCGATAGAATTCTGTATTTGTTACACAGAACCTTGGTATATTACCTTTTCCATGATGTGGCCCTTATGAAGTTTTAAAATGTACAATGTATCCCTTAACCTTTATAACATTATTTCTTTCTGTTTCCCAGGAAAACACGATAACTGATATAATGCTTTAAACTTTGAAAGACATTAAAGGAGGTCAACATGTCAAGGAACAATACTTTACATCTTGTCCAAAAATCATGACCTAGCTGGGGAAGTGAAATCCTTTGATGAAAATACCTGATTAAAAGCCTAAACATGTGTGTCACTTAGACAGTCTAAAGCTAGTTTAAGGCTGTCAACCGATTCCTTTTTTCCTCTAAAACTCCTAAATTTTGGGCACAAATCATTTATTTTTAAGTACCTCATAAACTCCTATGTGCAATTCTCCTATATTTTGAAAACATTCCCTACATTTTTTGGTAAAATTATTATTGATGAATGAAAAGATGATATTTGTTTCTTTAATTTTCAGGTAAGAGAATTTCTGTCTTCCATTATAATATTAACATACTGTATAATGTTCTGGTGTGTTCGTCTGTTCATCATCACTAATTTGGTTACCTACAAGGTTATTGAATAGGACACATACCTTTAAGGTGCTAATACATATGACGAGGATCATGATATGCTGTATAGTAGTATATTCTGGATTGTTATGCTGTGGATCTGAAGTGATTACTTTATTAGCTCACCTTAGCATAAAGTGCTGAGGGTGAACTCGCCATCCGTAGTCCGCCTGTCTGTTCACACGTAAAAAATACTATCCTCCCATACCATAAGGCCTAGAGTTTTAAAATTTTGTATGTAGAATCTCATTGTATGAAGGTCCTCTACGAAAATGTTTCAGATGATTGTGGTACAATGAAACCTAACCATATGTTGTGGGACCTGTATCAAACTTCATATAGACAAAGAAGGAAATCATGTACAATCTACTACACTTAAATCGTTTGACCTAGGGCTTTGAAATTTGGTCTATGGAATTGTCTTATAGCACCCCCTAAAGAACTTAAAATCATAATGTTATAATGAAGATCGGCCCTGTGTTGTTAGTATTAGACTACATAATGAGACAAAAAAATCTAGGCATATTTATACTCCGGCTTTCGAGGGCTTTCAAATTTGACGTGTTGAATTGTCTAAAAGCCCTCTGTCAAAATGCTTTTAATTATTGTGCTATAATTAAATTGGGTCCTATGTTGTGAAATATCATATTCTAGATAGAGACGGAGGAGCAAATCCTCGACAATCTTCTACTCCCCATGTTTGACCTACAGCTTTGAAATTTGGTTCGTATAATTGTCTTATGATCTTCTATCAAAATACTTAAAAGTTTTGTGCTGCAATGAAAATTGGCCCTTTGTTATGGGATATTGTATTACATATGGAGGGCAAGAATGAAATCTTGTACAATTTTCTGACAAATGTTTGCCTGAAATGAAAATTGGCTGGAAGTTGTTGGTCTGGGATGAGGCAGAAGGTATCTGATACATACAATCTCCTCTAAACCTCAGTGCTGTTCGATATATGGCCATCACGACTTTCTTGTCTAGATTAAACACAAATGCATTAACATACAACAAACTAGACTGGGTAAGAACTGTTGGTATAACACAAAGCTGTCAATGGAATTATGGCCATGGCTGTAATATTTCTTTGGCTGAATGTATTATATATATGTTTAATGAGATTTAAAGCCAAAATGGGCCTCTCAGAGCACACTCAAATTGATTCTAAGGATATTTAGATTGTCAAAATTTTCTTGGGGGAAAACATTCATCCCCCCCTTTGTTCAGAGATGTTGTCTTACATGTGCTCTCCACCACTTGTATCTTTTGCGCTTGTTTGAATCTGCATTTTCAATGCTGTACCACTTTCAATAATAGCATGAAAACCTCTGTGAAGGCTTGAGACAAAAATACTTTACTTAAACTCCTATATTTTAACTCAAAATGGGCTAAAAGCTCATTAGAAAATATTCCTATTACAACCCCTTTTTAAGAAGACTTGGTTGACAGCATGTAGTTCGTCTAAGCATGTCTCAATTCTCAATTCCCAGACTTGTTTGATGATACCATGGGATATCACATCAGTTGTTACAGCAACTTTACTGCCATAAGGGGTTCTACAGGACAGCCTTATACTGTAGATGAGTCGAAATCATACACAATTTGCTCTCATGAGCAAGGGATAGCTGATCTATTGAGTACATCTAGTATATTCCCTACAACATGTGTATTTTGTGACTGTCCTGCGAAATAGAAAAGCCAGATCAAAAAGCAATATCCGGGGAAATGTGAAACTGAAGGTGCAGCAAATGTCATTATATATGAATTAGGTGTGAGAAAAAATAATAAAAACTATTAGCAAAAATCAGTGGCATTGGCAAGATAGCAAAAGAAGTCAAGTATCACCAAAGCTGCAAGGACACCTGCATCATGGCAATGGTCTGGTTGAGGAAGCCTATCTAATGGACAAATCACCTTCAGCCGATGATCATAATGGTAATTTACTAAAGAATCTCATTTAGGAATCAGCAGTAGAGTGCAATGGAGCTGAATTCTTGGCATTCCTGCACAAACTTAACACTAGCTTCTTCGAAGATGAAGCTCAACAAATACAGGTTAGCAGTCTTGGAGAAAAAAATCAGTAAGTGTTGCCCTGATTTACTGCTTGAGAGGTTTAGTGAATGATTTAGAGAAATACCTCAAGGACGTGCCTGAACCTGTAACAGTGGAAGCCCTTGCCAAATGCCAAGCAGAGCCCACAGGAAATTTAATTAGATTCTTCAATGTGCTTTACACATGGTCAAAGGGTACCCTTGCAGTTTAAGATTGCTAGAGCCTAACCAACCTACAATTTTGTCATTTAGGAAAGAGGTAAATAATAGGGATACTTTAAGACTAAACCTCCTAAGTAGTAGGTTGTCTCAATAATTGAGTTGTGATCAAAATCAGAACTAGAAGGACTAGCTTTCTCTGGCACATAATAGCGCACTGTGTATGATTTCGACTCATCTACAGTGTTCGGTTGCCCTGTAGAATTCCTTATGGCAGTGAAGTTGCTGTAGCAACTGATGTTATATACCGTGGTATCATCAAACGAGTCTGGGAGAATAATCGAGGCATATTTGGAGGAACTACCTCTGGACAGTCTAACAGACGCACATGTTTGTGCTTTTAACCAGGTATTTTCGTCACATGGTTTCACTTCCCCAGGCCAGAAGTTTTGGTCAATGTATAAAGTACAATTCCTTGACATGTTGACCTCCTTTTTGTCTTTAAATTTTGCAGCATTATATCAATTATTTTGTGTACCTGGGAAACAGAAAGATATAATATTATAAATGTTAAAGGATACAGTGTACGAAACTCGTACGTTTTAAAACTTTACAAGGGCCACATTCTGGAAATGGTAATACATTAAGTTTCTGTGTAGCAAAAACAGAATTCCATCCAATTCATTGCTTTTCAAATTTGTAACATGAAATTTATGATTGTGATTCAGCCAGACTTGAATAAACAAAAAGTCATTTTGTATGATCAGGAAGATTTCCTATGAGTTAGTCCATTTCTACAACAGAATTCATCATGTAATTCTAAATTAACCAAAGTGGCGGTCATCTTGTCATCCATATTGGCTATAGAATTTTTTTTCGGGTGGTTACAAATATCCGTACTAATTGATTATGCGAAATGCATATTCAATGTATAATACACAAGCATATTGAAAAGAATAAATATGTTTGAATATGCGTTTAATCTACGGATCGAAAAGCATTTCGCAAAATTCTCAGGATTATGAAAATACAATTTGAGCTTAAAAATTTGTTTAGAATACTATCCAAAACTTATTTTCCCTACTTTTTATGTTCCAATAAGTTAATATTTATTAAATACATGTATATTCTTAAAGATTCATATAAGCATAATATATATTCGTCCAGAAAAAAAATCTTATTTTAAAAAAATACGTTTTTGATACTAAAAATAGAAATTTTGGCGGCCATCTTGGATTCATATGGATCAAAAACTTTCATTAAACATCACTAAAATATGTATGGAGATGAATTATGCATATATTTGCCAATTTTAACCATTTTGAATGAATGAATACCCTAACAGAAATGCATCGAAATGCTTTTCGCAAAATTCTCAGGATATGAAAATGCAATTTAATAATAAAAATTCATTTCAAATACTACCCAAAAGTTATTTTTCGAATTTTCTAAGTTCCAATTGGTTTATATTTATTAATAATGTGCATAAAATTCATATCAACATACATGCATCCCAGAAAAAAAGCTTATTTTAAAAAAAGACCCTTTTGTTACTAAAAATAGACATTCTGGCGGCCATCTTTGATTTTTATGGATCAATAACTTTCATAAATTGTCTTTAAAATAGGTATGGAGATGAATTGTGCATATATTTGCCAATTAAAAACCATTTGTAATGACTCAATGTCTTAAAAATAATGCCTTGTAAAATTTCCATTTTGGCTTAAAATCCAAGGGCAGACAACTATGACTTCAATTTTCTCCCCTTATATCTAGGCGGATGTGCGTCAGACGCGCATTTCCGAACTCCTGAGACAATTTCCTAATTTCTATGTATTAAATACATGCATAGAATTTCAAATCAGCGAATATGCATCCCCAAAAAATCTTATTTTAAAGAAAAACACCTTTTTGTTACTACAAATAGACATTCTGGCGGCCATCTTGGATTTTTATGGATAAAAAACATTCATTAAACATCATTAAAATATGCGTGGAGATGATATGTGCATATATTTACCAATTTTAAACCATTTTAAATAAATCAATGCCTTAAAAGAAATGCCTAGTAAGATTCAATTTTTGGCTTAAAAATCCAAGGGCAGACAACTTTAACCTCAATTTTCTCCCCTTATATCTAGGCGGATGCGCGTCAGACGCGCATTTCCGAACTCCTGAGACAATTTGCTACAAGAAACAGTCGAAAAGTTGTATGGTGCTTTTACCGCAATTAAACCTCATCTACCTCCTAGACATATAATACAACATTCGATAAAATATTTGAGCACACAATTCCACTTTTTAAAATACTCATACGTAAAAAGTTCTAGCACCAGAGTCATCAAGGATTGGATATATTGGCTCATGCATCATTATAAGATTAAGACCACAAGAACACCACGAAATACTTGTTTAACCCTTTCCCAAACGGCAAAATTTTAGGATGATCCACTTCAAAAAATGACATAAATGACAAAAATGGAAGGTATTAAAGATAGTATTTGTGTCAAATAAGGCATAGAAAATATTGAGACAAAAGGAGAAACTGCTGGTTATCAGCAGTTTCTTCTTTTGCCTCAATGTTTTCTCAAGCCTATTCTATCAGGGACGTCAAAACCAGGTCTTGTTTGGGAAAGGGTTTACCCATTCCGTAGCAAGACCTAATTTTGACGTTCCTAATAGAACAGATTTCGGAAAGAATTAACACAATAGAAGACAGTGTTAATACAATGTAACCAACATTTTCTCCTTTTGTCTCAATATTTTCTGAACTGGATTTTACAAAAATCCTGCATTTATCAACGTGCATTTCTTGTCTGCACCGCATTTTGACAGAAGTCACAAAAAGATTGTTCCCGTGGCCGAGTAACTGGTTGGTCCTTTTATTATTGGTGAACCTTATAATAAACAAATCCATTGTCTAAAAATGTTGAGAACGACACTGATCTTTATCAGTGTACATGTATGTGCATGCTGGTCTTGATCCACGCTGGCCCGTGTTCTTTTTCCATATCTTGACGTCTATATAATCATTGGAAGGAACTTTTTGCACAAAGGCCATCAACAAGAAGAGTTAATGAGTTCGTTTTCATCAATACCAGATGTTTTCGTTGAATGAATGAAAAATATGCAGTCCTCACAGTTTGACATCTATTATATCATACAAAAGAGAATACTAGGAAACCTTTATCAACTCTTAATAGACTTTACATTTTTCATAAGATCAACATTTAATGGAAAGCCAATTTGAATACCGTTATGGACAACAACATGGACAATCCTATGTGTATATTTTAGTACAGAAAATATGGAACATAAGTAATGTCTTTTTTTGCCGAAATAGTTTCCAAAACATTCTGTGAAAAGGAAGTCATGTTTGGGAAATGTATTAAATCAGTCTTTTTAGCCTTTTCCGAACGAAACCCAGTTTTGACATATCTAATAGAGAAGAATTTTGAAAATTATTGAGAAACAAAAAACAAAACAAAACAAAAAAAAAAAAACCTGAAATGCTTGGAGTGTTTCCTCTTTCTTCAATGCTTTTCATGCTTTAGTGTTCACATACCCTTAATTTCTTAACTCCAAGTTTGTCGTCTGAAACACATTTAACAAATAAAGAATTTTGATATTGCCAAAAGGTTTAAAATGAAAAAAAGACAAATGAAAGGCAGTTTGTTAATTGAAATTATTGCCTAAAATGTGTGTTTTCAGTCTGTTATTGGCATTGGATAACAAGTAAAAATCAGTCCGATATCATGAAAAACGGTCGTTATTCAGTAAATTCACGTGCATTATCGGACTGGTTTTGCATTCACATATCCTCGATCGGGGGGATTTGTTGTGAGTGCTTCAGAAAATTGAAAATAAAGCCGAAATTTTGTCATTTCCCTTTTCCGCGATGTAAATTCTTATAAGACCCCATTTCCCGTTTATACCCCATTAAATAGTAAACTAGGTCTCCCAGTGTAACCATATCTGATGACGTATATAGTGACGTATGTTTAATTCTTGGAATCAAAAAGTAAACAAACGGGCAGCTGACAGATTTTAAACTAAAAGTGGATTTCGTGGACATGGAAGGATAGAAATTAGAATTGAGTGGTTGTGGTCTGGTGAAATGTGGTGGTAAGCCTATGTGTTTCTTGTTCTTCTTTTAGTGTACTGCATTTTTTCCTTTACAACTTTGTTTTTTATTGAAATGAACGAATGTCTGAAACGAACCAGAGATCTACCTTGGAAGTTCCGACCTTTTGTTTTATTACTCGCTATTACTCGCACCGAAATGAACGTTAGAATCCAGAGTATGTTTCCAAAAGAAAACTTAGTCGAATTGTTACGATTTCGCCAACCTAAAGGAAGATTATGTCAGTAAAAATGCGACCAAACTTGACTACATAGCTACACGATGAAAATTTAACGGCCCGTGAAGTGGATATCGTACTTACTCGATATATGTCGAGTCGAATGCCGGGAAACTATGGTATCTGTCGGTGTAAATGTGGCTAAATGTTCACAAAGTTTTTTAATTATTCGTCTTATTTTATTACATTTCTGTTGCAAATTCATCATATTATATGCAATAATAGCGTCAATTCACGTTTTTTCGATCGTTAACATTCTCAGAGGCCCACAAAATAGGTTATCGACCTCGAGCTGCGCTCTCGGTTCGATAACGTATTTTTTGGGCCTCTGAGAATATTAACGATCTCAAAAACGTGAATTAACCCTATAGTATAATATTTATTGCTCTTGACATTTACCATCAGTCCTAGAATCACTAGTACGCGGAATTTGAAAGCTCTATCTTGTATGGCTCAAAATTTATTAATTTTTGTGGACAACCCAAACAGACTGGGTAAACTATTTATCATACTGTGTTTTCATCGATTACTGTCTGTCTTAAATTGATAATGTGAACGCTTGCTGTTGGTTGACTTTTCTGAGGGTATCTAGATCAAAACAATATACTTTATCGTTCGGCCTGTCAAACGTTATTTTGAACAGGTCAGCATTTTTCTTCTTTTTTTTCTTTATCCAAAAAAAGAATTATGCCTCAGTATTAAAAAAATAAGATGAACAAATTGTAAACTCTTTAAAATAAAAAAAAATAGTTGATGTATTAAGTTTTCATGCAGTGTCATGCGATTGATTGTTTTGTGATATATTTTAACTTTAGCACCATTCCTGGTTCTATCTTCTATTCATAGAAAGACGGGATGCTATACAATGAATCGTGTTGATAAATCCGTCAAAATGTCTCTTTGATCACAGAGAGGAAACAAGTGAACATGGATTGAAACTTGTAACAAGGCTTAAGATAGACTCACGTCTCGTTAACAGGAAATTCTAAACCCTTGCTTCAACTTTACCAATTCCAAAATAATATTATATCGTCGCTTTACAACAGAAATCTCGTAACTGCAGTTTGTTTTAAGCGAATTCGAACATGTATTTGAGATACACTAATCTTACGATCATTATGGAACTAGAACAGGCAGTATAAAACTCCTTGGCCCTATTGTATTATAATAGCATGATCAGGTAAAACGTTAGAACATTCAAGAGCATTGCTCTCATATTCTTACTCTCTCAACTACCCCTTTTGTGACCCATATCAAACAAGAAGAAATACAAGGAATGGAAGTTGAACGTACTAGATAACCTTTGACTATTCCTTTATAACGTAATGAAGTGTAAGATTGTGTTATACCCTGTGCCAAACAGCATTTTCATTTTTATTACTGTTCAAATAGATCATTCGTTTACATTCTAAGATAATCCGTCCGTAATGAGATTTACGCTAGGTCTGACTTTTTTCGGACAACGTCATAAACATTCGGCGGTGGAAAATATCGATTTTAACTCGTAACATGTCCGTATAGGTCAGATACAATGTCGAATATTTACGACGTCGCATGAAGATTTACGAACTGAGAATGAAAACACCACTTTCTAGCCATACGAAATGCATCAAATTACAAAAACTTGTAAATACACTTCATATAAGTTGATTCATCGTGCCGGATTTCAAGATTATGCCTCAAAAAGAAAATAATTTACAAAATTTATTTTACTCTATATTCATATACAAGGGAGATAATTTTGAACATTTTTATCAAATATTTCCATAAGTATGCATTAATTCAAAATTCTAAACCATACAAAATGCTTATGTTTGTGTTTGGAATGGAAAAGTAATACAATTTAGGAATTACTGGCACTTTTTTGAATTTCGCCTCTGGCTCTGTATTTCATTCTTAGTTCGTAAACCTTAGTACCAAATACTGGTAACTACTAAAGACGGCATTATCGTTTTACTTTTATAAAGGTTAAGTGTTACGTTTTAGCACAAAACTATTTGACGGAAAATGACATGTTTTCCAAATTCTTCTCATTTAAGTAACCTACATCAAGGCCAAACATTGTTTGTAAAAGGAAAACGTACTACATAACCTATGGCCATTCCTTAACGATGTAATGAGGTGTAAGAAGACGATCAATTAGAACTCTCTAACGGGCACTGAAGAGGTCACACTTTTGATGTCTACCTAGTGTATCATTAATGATACAATGATACTCAAAGATCGAAAACCCATGTTAGCCCTTTTACCAAACAAGACCTGTCCTTGGCGTTCTTTATTGGTATATGTAAAACGTGATTGGCAGAAAATTCCAAGTTTTGGTTAGCTTTTGACGAAAATCAATTGTACAATTTGAAAAAAAATGAATTTTCTATTCATTTTAATCGACATGCACGAGGCTAAAAATCTGACGAAGAGAATTCTTAACCGCAAAAAAGAAAGTAAATAGGCTTTGAATGATACATTTGAATTCATAATTAACCAAAAAATGTCAGAAATGTAGTCTATGTCTTTGCACGAAGAATGGTTTACCGGCGATATTTCCGAGAAATCTATAAAAGGTTAATTTGCCAAACGAGACCTTTGAGAGGGCGAACCTGTTTATAATCCTCCAATATATCAAACTAGTGACAGCAACGACACAATTAGATAAACTGCAATTTCTCGGATATTAACTTCATTGTGTCCCAGATAATGCAGAAACCCAGAATTACAGGGTCATCATTTCCCCTAGATACATTGTCGTCGCTTTTCAACGAAAATCTCGTAACTGCAGCTTGTTTTAAGCTGCAGTTACAAGGTTTTCGTTAAAACGCACCCATTCAGTACAACGCTTCTCACTGTCTTCCATGAACGGCATGGCAGATTTTCATAAATTTTCCATATAAATTGGTCCACTTTTTTGTTGTTGTATTTTTAGTTGTTTTGTTTTGTATTACGTGTTTGTTTGTTTTCTTTTTGTGAACTGAGTCGTATTAAATCTTTGTCATCAATCACAAGTGTGTTAAAAAAAATTAGCGGTTTCATACAGTGTGGCTTTGGTTTTTCTACCCATCTATAAGAAAAAAAGGAATTATTCCTTTACTGTTTTAATAGTTAAACAACAGAAACCACAATTTGCGTTACACAATGTGTTAACAAACAAACGTCAGAATGGATCAGTAAATTACCTCGTAATAATCAGACCGCTTCTGATTTTATTTCTCTTTATGCCTGTTGTAATTAGGCCTACTTATTGTTACTGGTTTATACAAGATCTTTACTCGTAATAATAAGTAGCGATGAGTTATTGTGAACAATAAAGTACGTAAACGTTGGTATGTCATATACCTAACGTACAAAATGTATTTTGGGAATCGATTACAAATCTATAAGAATCCAAAAAATATACATATTATGTAACAGCTTTGTTACAGTTTTCGGCAATCGAGTACTATACCCCAAAACGAACACAACGATAGAGTAACTCATTTGAACCTGTGCCTCAATATTATTGGTAAACTAGTTTTTGTTCAATGACCTTCTATGAACATGGTCAACGAGACAAACAAACAATTTCCCTAAAACAATTTCCCTGGTCGCCTTATTGCAAATTGTCCCGAAGCCTAATGTAGACATCCCATGTCCTGTATCAACAGGTCACAAATATTTAGTCTGTCCAGAAAAGAAATGTATTTGATCTAATTGTCTACGTCTAGCCACTGTCGTTACGAATGTATGAGCTTAAGACAGAGAAGGCAAACATCCAAAATAGTGTCAGCCCATTGCCAGACACATTGCATTCTTTCCTGAACAATATAGCAATAGCTTGAACAATATTACAATTGCAACACAGTTATTTCGTCGCTTTAAAGGTACATTGGTATCCCCAGGCATAAATCTCTACTGATCCACAAAAGTTGGCATTTAGCATGTTGTCACACCGTTTATAGACTTTATATGACATAATACAAAATTCATACAGTAAATGACATAAATCGATAATCATATACCTCACGATAAATGACCTTGCAGAGCAGCCCATGCTAATTGTATGGAATGCTCTGCCAGGTCAATTCTCGTCCACTATACAGCGGTGTAAAACTATGTAAAATATTTACATCTTGTTGATTGTATTTACAAAATGATGTGATATGGGGTTTTATATCCGTCGTAATCTAAGCCAATACAGATCAGACAGAGCTGAAATTTTGCATAGAGAAAAACTAAAGGCCATATTTTAATTATGTATAGTTATTTTTAAAGCAAATTACCCCGAAAATAAGTAAGTAACTGTAAATATGTATCTTTAAAAAACTTCACAATTACAGTTTAAAAGTACAAGCTGTAGTTACGAGATTCTTAAAGAAATGCGACGATATGTTTTTATTGTACTACTTATTGAGAACAATTAGTGACATTGTGCCGCCGCATCCAAGACTTCCATTAACGCACGATTGTGGCTTTTCTAAAACACCTCGTTTGGGCATCAGGGGTATGTGTACTATACCTTCGAAACAATTTCAATATGACACCGACTATGAAATTTCAGTTTGTTTTAAGATTCATCCGCTGTATTTCGCATAAACTAGACTGACGGCTAGTTTATGTGACGTCTATACATAGCCACGCCCCATCTCCAATGAATCGTTAGCGAAGTGCTGCGTGTATTTGAATGTTTATTTCGCGTAGAATCTACTACATAGCCTCTATCTAATACATAGACAACATGAATGGACAAACAGTTGTACGCCTACATATGAGTCGGGGTATGCCTTTAATAGCCAGTTGGTTGTTTTCACAGGTTGAACTACCTAAGAATCATTATTTCGGAAATGTCGTAATCAAATATCGTAGACAGTACTTTAACGTTCTCGGGTTGTCAAGTTGAATTTGAAATAACGGTCATAGAAGGTATCCGTGGGGGATTCGTTCCCTATAATGTTCGTCTATTGTCACTCATAAACGTGTGACCATTCTTCTAAAAGACTCTCAACAATCCTGGATTTGTCTCTTTTAAGTAAATTTTCTGCACAATTTCTCTCATGTTTTCTTTCTCTTAAATTTAATTAGCGTAACCATTTTACAAGCAATAAAATCGGAACTCTGCCCAATTTCAAAAATGTAGTGGATAGCAAAGCTGATGGTATCAGGACTGTTGATACAATGTATTAATTATGCCCCCTTTCGAAGAAAATGGGGGTATATTGTTTTGCAAGTGTCGGTCGGTCGGTTGGTCGGTCGGTCGGAAGGTCGGTCGGTCGGTCGGTCGGAAGGTCGGTCGGTCGGTCGGTCGGTCCGTAGGTCGGTCGGTCTGTCCGTAGACCAAACCTTGTCCGGAGCATAACTCAAAAAGTATTAAAGGTAGAATCATGAAACTTCATAGGTGGATAGATCTCATTATGGAGAGGTGCAGTGCACAAGAACCGTAACTCTGCTGATCAAATTTTTTGAGTTATTGCCCTTTGTTGATTTTATAACTTGATTCTTGTCCGGAGCATAACTCAAAAAGTATGTAAGGTACAATCATGAAACTTTACAGGTGCATAGATCGCATTATGGAGAGGTGCAGTGCACAAGAACCGTAACTCTGTCGATCATATTTTTGGAGTTATTGCCCTTTGTTGATTTTCAAATTTGATTATTGTCCGGAGCATAACTCAAAAAGTATGTAAGGTAGAATCATGAAACTTTACAGGTGCATAGATCTCATTATGGAGAGGTGCCGTGCATAAGAACCGTAACTCTGCCGATCAAATTTTCTGAGTTATTGCCCTTTGTTGATTTTTTAACTTGATTCTTGTCCGGAGCACAACTCAAAAAATATGTAAGGTAGAATCATGAAACTTTACAGGTGAATAGATTTTATTATGGAGAGGTGCAGTGCACAAGAACCGTAACTCTGCCAATCAAATTCTTGGAGTTATTGCCCTTTGTTGATTTTTACACTTAATACTTAACCTTGCCTATATCTCATGTCCTTTTACACATACAGCCTTGATAGGTCACACATAGATACCTCCTATCAACATGGTTCACATTTAAACATGACCTTGGACCTTGTGACCTTGACCTTGGAGTTTGACCTACTTTAAAAAAACAAACCCGGCATATATCTCATGACCTTTTACAAATACAGCCTTGATATTTCACACATGGACACATCTTACCAAGACCTTTCACAATTGACCATGACCTTGAACTTTGTGACCTTGACCTTGGAGTTTGACCTACTTTAAAAAACTTTAACCCCACCGATATATCATGTCCTTTTACACATACAGCCTTGATATTTGACACATGGAAACCTCCGACCCAGACCTATCACATACGACTATGACCTTGGACCATGTGGCCTTGACCTTGGAGTTTGACCTACTTTTAAAAAAATTAAACTGGGCCTATATCTCATGTGCTATTACACATACAGCCTTGGTATTTCACACATGGACACATCTTACCAAGACCTTTCACATTTAACCATGATCTTGGACCTTGTGACCTTGACCTTTGACTTTGACCTACTTAAAAAAAAAACTTTAACCTAGCCGATATATCAATTCCTTTTACACATGCAGCCTTGATATTTGACACATGGACACCTACGACCAAGACCTTTCACATTTGACCATGACCTTGGACCTTGTGACCTTGACCTTGGTGTTTGACCTACTTTAATAATACATTAACCTGGCCTATATTTCATGTCATTTTACATATACAGCCTTGATATTTCACACATGGTCACTTCTAACCAAGATATTTCACTTTTGACCATGATCTTGGACCTTGACTTTGGAGTTTGACCTACTTTTAAAAATCTTAAACTAGGCCTATATCTCATGTCCTGTTACCTATACAGTCTCAATATTTTACACATGGACACCTCCTACCATGACCTTTCTCATTTGACCATGACCTTGGCCTGTGTGACCTTGACCTTTGATTTTTACATACTTTAAGAAATCTTTAACCTAGCCTTTATCTTATGTCCTATTACACCTACAGCCTTGATATTTCACACATAGACACCTCCTACCAAGACCTTTCACATTTGACCATGGCCTTGAATATTGCAACCTTGACCTTTGAGTTTGACCTACTTTTAAAAAGACTGAAACCAGGCATATATATCATGTCCTTTTACACCTACAGCCTTGATATTTCATACATTGACACCTCCAACCAAGACCTTTCACATTTGTCCATGACCTTGACCTTGGCATTTGGCCTACTTTTAAAAACTTTAACCTGGCCTATGTTTCATTTTACTTTTACATATACAGCTTTGATATTTCACACATAGACACCTCCTACCAAGACCTTTCATATTTGACCATGACCTTGGACCTTGTTAACTTGACCTTGGACTTTGACCTACATCAAATATAGGCCCTTGAGGGGGCATATATGTTTTACAAACATCTCTTGTTGTTATAGTAAAACAGTGAGGTAAATAGAAACTGTTTACAGTTTCTTTTATATTAATTATTTTCTAAGCTTCCTCTGATACAGACTGCAAATACGAGTAGTACGATTTCTTTTAGAAAAGGGTTAATATAATTGTTAAAACATTTAAACAAATTGTCCTTGATTCTACACAATGGTAAATTGGCGTTTCTTGTCTTTGTGAATAATTCATTTATGAAATCGAACAACAGAGCTTTTAACCAATTATAGCCTAACTGATGTTTTTTTTCATATGTTGCGATATGGGTTTCTAAGAGTGACCCGTTATACCACGGTATAGTGTTTATAAAGTATAAAGCGAGTGAATGGTCCTAAAACATGTAAAGGGGTGAACAGATCATTCTGAATTTCCTTCTTTTGTACAAACAAAACCCTTTCCAAAATTTTAAGACAAGTCAAATTTAAAGTAAGCAAAGTTGATATCAAATGTCACAGAAATATATAAAATCAGTATGAGCATATTGCAATTAAACCAACATTTAAAAGGAAGCGGGAAATGTATGCTATCGAACTGTGCTTTCTGTTCATTCACCATAAAAGTGTACGATATCTTTCAAGATATTTTTCTACCAATCAAATCAGGGTTTGTTTGCGAAAGGGTTAAATACTTTGTTTGGAGGTCCTTGGAATTAATGTGCAAGGTTTAAGAAAACATAATGGCTAAAGAATATAACGATTGTAAGCAGCAATTTCAACATTTGTCTTCATACATTGTTTGCTACATGTACGTGTATATTGTCCATACAAAAATCATATCGTTAAATTCATGGCTATATTTGTATGCAGAACATTCGGATTGTATCAGTCTTCAAGTATCATTTCATCGGTGTAAATGCAAAACCTCGTATGTCGATCTTTGCGATTTTCAAATTAGTACCTTGTGTGCCCTGTTAAGAAAGTTCTTGCAGGTTTTGAGGTAGTTATTAATCAGTATTAATGACACATTATATCCAAATTTCAAGTAAATCCTTTCAGTTTGGGAAAAGTTATAACACTTTTTACCTTCCCCTTCAAAATTGTCCAAAAACGAGATACGAGGTTTTGCATTTCCAAGGACGATTTGTAGAAAAGTATAAGCACTTTCCCAAACAAGACCTGTTTTGAAGTCCCCACTTGAAAATGCCTGAGAAAACATTGAGACAAAAGAAGAAAATGCTGATAATCAGCATTTTCTCCCTTTGGCTTGATGTATTCTGTACTAAATGTTAGACAAATTTCATCAACACCAATTGTGTCATCTGCATCATCTTTTAAAATTGGACAACCCTAATTTTTGCCGTTTGGGAAAGGGTTTAACATGCTTACAAAGTACCCATATTCCACCAGGGGAGGGCGCGTTTGCCCTGGTTAATATCAACGTCTCCACTACTCGTTTTAATTGACGCTTGTAACCAGGTCCCGATGGAATAAGTTTCATTAACGGGGTTTTGTTATTCAATGAACTGGTTAGGTTCAAATTGACAACAGGCGCCGAGTTAACCCAATGACCACGCGCCAAAATTTTCCAATTTTTGTCATCTGCAATTCACATAACTGCAGTACGAACTGTTGCAAATTCTGACCAATTTCTGAGCAAATAAGTGCATCACGTACGTACAATTACAATTTAAAGTTAGTAGGACATTCTTTATCATCGAATTAATGCTCAGGTCGAAGTGCAATTAGTGCAACGTCCCCAATCATAAAAATTGCACAAGGAATAAAGACCATAAAAAGTACAATCAATATAATTATTATACCCAAAATAAATTTAGAAAATATACTCAAATAAAAACTGTTTGAACAGGCTCGTTAGTACCTACTGTATTTCAATTATACAGTAATTGAAACGAAGTAGTCGGTTACGTTCGAAAATGACGTCAATGTTACGGCTGCTGTTACAGTATTTTTGAACGCGACCAGCGAAATAATTATGGTTAAATGCCATATCTGCGACAATTAAACAATAGTAAGATTGATTGAGTTGATTGAATGTCTCGCGGTAATTTGAGGACCTTTGTGATTTTGATTATACTCTGTTAAATGTGGTAGTTTTGTGAGAGGCAGACATCTCATCTGTAGGGACTGAATAACTGTGTTATGTTAAAAAATAGCCCACTCCTATTTAATAAAAGCAGTCATCGTAATGCCAACCATCTCCCAAACGACAAAAAATGGGATGGTCCTATTTAAAAACTTCTGCAGATGACAAAATTGGTGTTCATAAAGACAGTATTTATATACAATAGAGCGTAGAAAATATTTTCAGCATTTTCTTCTTTTGTCTCAAAATTTTCCTAAACCTTTTTCTATTAGGGGCGTCAAAACAGGTCTTGTTTGGAAAAAGATTAAATTATTTTCATTATATCATATAAATCATCACAAAATTCTAAATTATGTCAAAATTATATTTCTTCTATGGGAATTGTTGTTGAAATATACGTTTATATTGAAACTCCCGGCATTTTCTACCATCGGAAGCATTAGGCAAGTTATTGTGTGTGCAAATGGCAGTTGTGATTATGACTATAGTATTGACAAGTAGGATGCCATTTGCGATATTACATTGCAGGTAATAGTCTGCATTGCGACTTGCCATGACAAATGTGCGTCTTTCATGCAACAGAAATAGTTTATCCTTCCCCAGATAAGATCTGGTTTAAATGTCAGTAGTCAAGAAAGTATTTGAAAACATCGAGAGATCACAAGAAAATGTTGATTACATGAATGTTCTTGTTTTTCTCTCAACACTTACAATACCATGCTATACGCATTTTCCACGTTCGATAACATTGATTTTATCGCCCACAGCAGCTTTATAATTTGAGCGGTTCAAATTATCGCCGATTTGGGAAAGGGTTTATCAAAACATGGTTACCCAAATTAGACGTTTCGTCTATCACTGGTATAACCAGGTTGCGATATTATGACAAATGTTTATAAATTTTACCTAATATGTAAACAAGGAGAAAGCGCTCTTAACTTTCAATACAATTTTGTATGCAACGGTTCGATTCTTCACACTTGCAAAATTCGAACCACATCATGCAAAATTACAGTAAAACGGATATAGCGTGGTGTTTACAAAGTAAAGATTTGTAAACATGTGCCATAACAACGTGACTGGACTATAGTAATAGACAAAGTTGCCTTTTGAGTTAGCATGTCCTAACCTATAAACTAACTTATCACTTTTCCTTAATGTTTTCCCGAACGATCAAAAACTCAGACTAGTTCAAATTGAAAACATTTAAAGATGAAAAATATACAGTTGAAGATTATGTGCAATTACTCGCATTATACGTTATTGAAGGAAAAGGAGAAAATGGTGGTCATTCTTTTCCGAGATATGTTTCCTATCTATCCCACGAACATAGATACGACTAACCACGTGCTTGTCCTGTCTGGGAAAGGGTTAATAACAGCACATAACAAGTAATAGAGTGATTTATTTGTCGAGGGACGCCTTAGACAAAAAACAATGACTAGCATCCATTTTTCTGGCGAGAAATGGGTATTCCCAACGCCCAAAGTATGATTGGTATTTAGAAAACAGTGCCGAAAATACAACGAAACAGGTTGCAAACAGAGAATATATCGCAGCTCTATGAAAAGGGGATACGTAAAATTTCTTTTTCGTTCTAAGTTCCTGTTACGAAATGTGCTTAAGATTGTACTATTAAATGAGGATGACAAATATCTTATGTTTTTCAAAACTGCAGACTTTGGGGTGTCACGATCTTAAAGGGACATTTCATTCCAATTTCAATTTTTTAAAGTATGTCTTGATGCCAAGATTGGTTATTCTAATGAGTATAGATACTATTAGTTTTTTTCAGTTGTTGCCAATAAGCGGGAAACACGCATTTAAAGTTGAGGCATAATCGATAAATTGCATATAAATCCGAACTGTTGTCCACAACAATTTGTTCAATTTTAACACAAAAATATAAATTTCTCGTAAACGGCGCAATGTTTTGGCTCGAAATTTTCAGAATTTTCATAAGGAAATATGCTCTTTCAGATAAAAATAAAAGTAAAATTTATGAAAAAAAATCTGAAATGTCACTTTAAATCTACATACATTTATATCCAAGTGAATGTTGATACAGATAAAAATTATTGCACACAATAGAGTAGAAAATATTCAGACAGTGCTTTTCCGCTTGTTGTTTCAATGTTTTTGTGTGTCTTTTTCACATCCTTTTCCTTCTAGGTTCATCAAATGTAGATTTCGTTTGGAGAAGAATTAACGATAGAAAAACACAAAAGAACGGATGGTGAATACTATTTCAATATTGCATTAAGGTACAAATTATTAACATCTATTACCAAATTGTATTTTGTCGTCCCAAACAGATGGGAGAATTCTAATCATTAGATATTGTCTGTTTGATATTGTCTGATTTATTAGATCTAAATTATTTCAGCGTCACTTTTTCATATACACCGTACAACATTGTCTTTAGGCCAAGAAAGTTATGGTGCATAACTACATGAAAATGCTTTTACCATATTGTAGGCCGTGTGAGCCGTATGCTCTACTCTTGTTTCAAAGATGGAATAACAATAAGGAAATCTAGAATCGATTACACAATATGATTAATCCTTACTTAGAAAGAACGGCCTCGCCGACCCAGTGTAGTATAAAGTTTGTTAACCAGAATACCAGTTTGTAGAATACCAGTAATGTGGTCATTTTAAGATTCATAATACATCAGATTTTCAGAGCGGGGTCGTTACGTATCCGAAACTATTCGGACGCGATAGTAACATTCGGCGATGGAAAGTTCCACTGCCGAATGCTTTCGACTTTACCCGAATAATTCCGACGTCAAGCGAATCTCTTTCGGGGAATTTACTACTTTAAAGTGACATTTCACATTTATTTCAATTTTTAAAAGTATGTCTTGATGCAAAGATTGTTTATTCTAATGCGTAGAAATGATATCAGTTTTTTGAAGATGTTATTCATAAGCCAAAAATATGCCTTTGAAGTTGAGACAGAAATGACAAATTCTACATAAATCTGAACTGTTGTCCACAACAATTTGTTTTATTTTAGCACAAAAATATATATTTCTCGTAAACTGTTCAACATTTTGGCTTGAAATTTTCAGAATTTTCATAAGAAAAGATGCTCCTTCAGATAGAATAAAAGTAAAATTTATGTAAGAATAATTCTGAAATGTCACTTTAAAGCAAAGAAGAAAAATGACGAGTCAATAGATCTATTTTGTCTTTTTTGCCAATATTGTGAATATTGTAGGACTATTAACCACTGGTGGTGAACTCGGCCAAAGCGAGGGACGTTTTTCACTACAACAAGGTGCAGATATTTTGCGTTTACATGTGAGTTCAAAGATCTGATTGGATAGTTTTTCTAATAACAATGAATTTGTTCTAAAAATAGACCGGGTTTACCGATATGTATTGACAAACCGTCTGTGTTGTTATAAAATTTCGTAACTACGGCTATATCGAAGCCGTAGTTACGATTTTTTATAACAACACCGACGGAATACTATGATCGCGAAAACACGTCCCACGCTTTGGCCGAGTTCACCACCAGTGTTAACTTTAACATTTTTTTGCCAACTTTTAGAATTATCGGTGTTGTTACGTATGCCTTCAAAAAAAATGTTTCCAATTTGCCTTAGTCAACAGTTACAATTATGTCCTCTTGAAAAGAATGAATTATTTTGTTACACGATCGTCGTCAGATAAGACACGCTGATCACTAAGACCTAAGCGATTACAAAATTGTTATTCGGGTACCCGCGTGACAACTACCAACGGTAACCCGAGAACCCGCAAAAATAGATAAATTAAGAATTTGGATGGCTTAATCCAATAATGGTATATGAGCAATCATTCGATAGGAACATGCAGACGAGTTGACTCAGTCGTGTCAACTCCAAGTAATATTTCAGTATTATTTTACATGTAATTCCTTTTATAACTTTGCTACATAATTATCTTCGGGGTACTCTGTTTTGTGTTTTGGGCTGATGGCCTAAATCACCAATAAAATTGTTATTCAAGATCAAGGTATACTTTGAATTGAATTATAACATCGTGTACATGGATGTTCTTATAGTCAATGTTAGACTGCACATCTCAGTAAAATTAGAGTAACAACGTCATTTTTGTACCTAGTTTAAGGTTAAGATTTACATTAATTTGCATTGCCAGCGCCAAGTAATTTTGATACGTTGAATTAAAATGGGAATGTCATAGGCTAAAATTTAACTTGCAAAGCACAATGCCGCCGTTTTCATCAAAAACCTCGTAACTGCAGATTGGAACAAGCTGCAGTTGCGAAGTTTTTGTTTTAAAAAAACGGCGATATAATACGATTAACATTGTCATCTTTGTACCTAGTTTAGGGTTAAGATTTACACTGATTTGCATTGCCAGCGCCAAGTAATCTGGATGCGTTGAGTAACAAATGGGGATGTCTTATTTTAACTTGCAAGGCAGAATTTCGCTACTTTTCAACAAATCCTCGTAACTGCAGCTTCAAACAAGCTGCAGCTACGAAGCTTTTGTTGAAAAGCGACGATATTATACGATTAACATTGTCATCTTTGTACCTAGTTTAGGGTTAAGATTTACACTAATTTGCATTGCCAGCGCCAAGTAATCTGGATGCGCTGAGTAACAAATAGAAATGATTTATTTTAACTTGCAAGGCAGAATTTCG
Organism: Fragum sueziense; assembly: GCA_963680895.1. Lineage (NCBI taxonomy): Eukaryota > Metazoa > Mollusca > Bivalvia > Cardiida > Cardiidae > Fragum > Fragum sueziense. Next base: position 18,486,761 of record OY804598.1, on the reverse strand, counting down.
CTACTTTCCAACAAAACCTCGTAACTGCAGCTTCAAACAAGCTGCAGTTACGCGGTTTCTGTTGAAAAGTGACGACATTATACGATTAACATTGTCATCTTTGTACCTAGTTTAGGGTGGAGATTTACACTGATTTGCATTGCCAGCGCCAAGTAATCTGGATGCGTTGAGTAACAAATGGGAATGTGGTGATATTTATTGAGCGTGGGTAATAGAGCCGGTGTAGACCCATTTATCCTAAATATCTTCGTAGTGAATGTGTTATTTTTTCACCCTCTGCGGATATATTCTTTGCCTAATGTTTCATCTTTAGTCTGTCATAGGACGCGGCATGGAGTAGAGGAGTTTTATGCATTGTGCCTATTTTAGAGAGTAAGTCGTTTATCTAATATCGACAAAGGCTCAAAGAACAAAATATGATATTTTCAAAGGAATCCAGCTAGATAAAAATCTTGTAATACTGAAATTAAATAAACTCCCATTGAAAATAAAAAAAAAAAATATATCCATAATCGTTAACTAAGTTAGCAACGAAAACGAAAAGGTAAAAATACTATTCATGATTTCCTGTCTAAATTAAAGATACACTTTTATTTCCGGTCATGCGAATTTGTATAAGATAGATTCTACGCAAAATAAACCTTCAAATGCGCGCAGCGCATATACTGTTTATATCGCGTAGAATCTGCTATACAGACTCTATCTTACTAAGTGTACTGGTTCATTGGAGAGAGGGGCGTCGCTATGTTTAGAAGTCATATAAACTAGCCGGCATTCTCGTTTATGCAGTCTCGTTTATGCGAAATATAGTGGCGAAAATTTAAAATATACCACACATTCATTGGTCCAAGTAGTAGATCGAAAACTAATGCAGGTTGGGTGGGGTAAGGGAAAATCACATTTCTTTAATCTCATTTATGTACATGCATGTCGTCTCTTTTCAAAAGAAACCTCATAAATACAGCTTGTTTTAAGTAACAGTTTTGCTTAAGCTGCAGTAACGAAGTTTTTGTTGAAGAGCAACAAAGGATTCATGTCATTGTATCGTTAGTACAAAACATCGGAGTCTATAAACACTAGCATACAAAATGTAGCTAGTGGTGCCCCAAGAGCAAGTAGGGGAAGTTACCTGTAACAGAGAGATAGATCGATAGATGGAATTGTGGACAACAACAAAGCTATTAAACGACCGAAGTCCTGATTTGTGCACTCTCTGTCACAGAGGCTCTTTCCTTTCGCCTCTGTACAGGGCTGCTGTAGGATATGAAAAATAACGACAGGAATAATAGGAGGTTTGCTAAAATAGTCCCATTTTTATTAGATAAATACTTAAATTTGAGAGCACCTCTGATGCAAACAGATAAGTATTTTCTTTCTCTAATGTTTAATACAAAAATGAAATAGCTACACAGTAATTAAGGACGTTTCCTTCTGTAGACCATGATTCGTGCAGAGATATCCCCTTGAACAGATGATTATGTGAGAGCAACGAACGATCACTCTGCGGGGAGAATTTGAATCGTGTTGATTCATAGTTAAAGGGTAATGGTATCAATCTTAACTACATTTTGGACAAATCTGTTTGTTTTCATCCCAAAAGAAATAAGGTTTTAACAAGCAGACATACAAATCCTGGACCTTCTATTAGAAAACAGATTTCCTTGGCGACCGAATCATTCAAATTTGTCAGTTTGCAGACTCCCCAGTCGCTTCATAAAAATCTCTGCAATAATGGAGGACCGCTGTGTTTAATCCTTCCCTATACAGCAAAATGTTAGGGCGATACATCTTGAAAGCTGCTGTTGACGACAAAATAGATGCTGATGAAGATACAATTTGTGTAAATCATAGCCTAGAAAATATTGAGACAAAATGATTGAGACAGAAGGAGAAAATGCTGATTAGCAGCATTTTCTCCTTTCGTCTCAATGTTTTTCTAAGCCTGTTCTATTAAGACGTCAAATTCAGGTCTTGTTTGGGAAAGGGTTAATCCTTTCCTATACTGCATAATGTAAAGGTCGAAAAAAACTTAAAAGTTACTGCAGATGACGCATTGGTGTAATAAAATGAGAATTTTGATTTTATTAGGGCACAGAAACTTTTCATACACATAGAAAACAATGCTCATCAGCATTGTCTTATTAGTCATAAGTCTAAATGGTTTCCAAAGTCTTTAATGTTCGGGACTTAAAGGGGGACGAGCTAGGCTGTCGAAAATGCAAATGGCACAATTACAAACCAGAAATAACGTATGAAATTACCAACCTGAAAGGGTAGATCATTTATGTCCATTGTTACCACTCGTCGAGCTTTATTAAGTATTAAAATCCAAGTCAATTAATAACATGCTGGTCGTCCTTGTTTTTGTTTTGTAACGGCTACATAATATGCCCAACCTTCAAAAATCTATTACGTCAGAGATACGTCATCTGTGCTCAGCGAGATTAAACACACCGTACAACCGGCTGCGTAGAAAGTCAGCGAAGACAGATTCGGCATCTGATGTCATGTGCATGGTAGGTCAAATGAATTTACTTTTATAAACAAACGAAAGGATCTTTGGTATTCTATAGTTGATAAATGCGCGTATAAATGTTCAGTGCTTGTCCAAAAAAAAACCTTTTCACGTATTCCTCGCAAATAAGGTCACAGTCATCGACACAGCCGGTTGTACGGTGTGTTAATAACGCGGAGGTGTGTCTCGTTGACCTTGACCTTGTCTTATTTTGAAGTAAAAATAGAATGTGTAAACACGCTTGTAAAGGATTGATCTATTGCAAAGGAAAGATGTTTTTCGCCGAGATTGAGGTTTTTATGCATTGCTAATTGTTTTTCCATGCACAAATATGAGTTCCCGAACAGTTCGGAAGCATAAAAACATAGAATGAGCCCCTTTAAAACGAGGTCTTTATTGGGGACAATTTGAAAGAAACATCGCATCACCTTGACAGCGGAATATATATTCATAATTATACATAAATTAATACTTTTAAATCAGATGGCTTTCCCTATTTAAAACCCAGGGATGAATGTAGGAATGGTAGTGGTTTTGTAAAACAGTGGTGACTTTCGATTGAAATGAGAGTCAAACGGATATTTTAATATTTCTTTTCATCTCTCATTTCCGAGAGGAAGTTATTTCGGAAAACAAAGCACATTATGAGAACAAATTTCCGTTTCTGGAATCATAGTCTTTGAACTTTATTTCTTTTGACGAGTCTGGTGAAAACTTTGCATCTGCAATTCAAGTATTTAAGGCAGCTGGCGTTATTCGAATGGGTGCGGATTTAATTTATAGATTCATCTCATATATTCGTCCTTCCATTTACATTCTTTATTGTTCATCATGCTGATCCCGGAATAGGAAGGCTGGAAGAAAAGAGTAAGATCAGCCTGCACATACGTGCAGTCTGGTCTTACTCTTTTCTTCCAACTTGTATAAATTCAGAATGAAATTGGTTAAAAAGTAAGATAAAATATAGAAAAATGGCTTTTGTATTTCACTTACATGATATTGTAAGCCTACATGGATCAGACCAAGCGTTCAATGATCAACGACATTGAATAAAATGAGGAAAGTACTGATAATTATTTTTGCATTTTGAAAATTCAATACCCCCTCCTATATAACTAGTTTTACCACAAAAGAATATCTATAGATGAAATTTTCGACCTCTTTCTCAGACCTAATAAGAGGACAGACGCTAAGCCGGATATTTTAGCGATCCAGATTCCTTACATTCTGGCATCTGATCAGAGAAGCGGTTTACCTTGGATTGAATGTCTTTAAATAGGAGCCAAAATATGATATCATACATATCTTGAGAAAAGGTATTTGTTCGTCATATAGATCACGAAAATATTTGAATGAACGAGAATGTGGTAAAGGGGCCCCTATTACCAAGGGGGAAATGTATATTATTTTTTAATTTGAATTTTCAATTACAGGCTAAGAAACGTTTTGATTTTTTTAGTCGGCAGAATTGTCTATGTATCTGTGAAAAATAATTCTCACTCAGTATCATACATGTACGTATAGCATATTTTCATATCTTTAGCAGGAGAAAGTTGGACCAAAGTCCTAATTTCCCCAAAAGAACAATCTAAAATGTAGATTTACTTAGTAGACAGACAATCTTATAGCTAATATATAAATACAGGGGAATTTCCGGAGATGCACAATTGTCTTCAGATTAACCCTTTCCCAAACGGACAGCTAATTTAGATGTCCACGAAAAAATGTTTTGAGAAAAGAAAAAAAAAACAGCAGAGGACAACGACGACTTCTCAGTTCTCAGTTTCTGAAATCAATACGTTATATATCACACCATTCATTTTTTTAACAATTGATAACTTCGATGTTGTTTTCTACTTCACCTGTTAAAGTTATGAATCGATGCTGTTCTACGAAAACCTCGTATCTGCAGCTTGTTTTAAGCTGCAGATACGATGTTTTCGTAGAAAAGCGACCGAATATTGAACAGTTCGGAAATATTTAGGAAAGGGTTACCGCTTATCTAAATCAAGTAAAATTGTTATGGGTGAAATGAATTTCATTTTAGGATTTAATTGCGCATCATATTCGAAAAGGAGCCGGAGTTTGGACAAAATAGTCCCTTAAAGCATTTTAGAACTACGAGGGACGGTCGGAAAGTAGTTGGACTTTTCGTTCTGCTGTCTCTCCAATTGCAACTGTATAAACACATTATATATTGGCGGAATCTACATCCATTTGCCAATAACGTGGTTAGTTTATTTTCAAAGATAGTTGTAAATAAACAATATTCTGTCCACTTATATGTGATAGGGGGTTAATGTACCATAGGCTATTTGTTAGAGGAACAACAAGGGTAACCAAAACAAAAGAACATTCTAGTCATTTTCATCGCGAAGAAGTTAAGTTTTTGAACTACATTATTACTGAAGATTAAATAATGGTTCATAATTCGGAACTTGGGATAAAAACTCAGTCATAGAAACGAGCTGGTTCCCCTCCTCTGAAGAGATTAAGCTTTTACATTCGGTTGGTAGTCATGTTTGCTGCTTTTGTGGATTCATGAGAATTGATAGTTAGTCATTTCATGTCAAATGGTAAAATCTGTCATTGCCAGGTACAATTCTGAAGTAACTCATAAAAACAAAGAATAAATGCTGAAGTAAACGCGTCCCAGATTAGCAAAGAAAATGTTTTCTACTTCACGATTTTGCACGCTCCCATACCACCGCATCTACAGTGGAGATTATCAACTATTACCCATGACAAAAGTTGTTTTACTCTTCTTATAGCCCAGACCCTACCCCATATAACTTTTATTTGTGTCTAGAACAGATGAAAATGCTTGCTGGGAAAAAATTTGCGACCAGGGCGCCTTTGATACCGGTGGTTACATGGTACCTAATACAGTGGGTCTACGTCATGGTTAATAGTGGGAATAGTAAAGCTCCTACGAACATGGCAAAATGCATGGACATAGATGGACAATTTGTTTAAACAGTGTAGAAAGAATTTTGTTAAAAAGTTAAATAGTTTTAGAGAACTAGTCAAAAGTCCAACTACTTTCCGACCGTCCCTCGTATCTAGGTCTTGATGATCCTGTACATACGCTGATCAAGATACATTTTGCTCTCCAAAAGCTATTTCAATACCAGTAGCAACGAGAGCAGCGTAGGTTCTGAACAGGATGTATTTTACCCTTTCCAAAACAATGCCTTAAAACAGAGTTAGTCAGAAAACATCGAAAGAAAAGAAGTAAATACAGATAATCAGCATTTTCTCCCTCTCCTTCAATATTTTGTGCTATAAAGTACACGAATTCCATATCTATTCGTAAACACCAAGTTTGTCATCTGCAGCAGCTCTCAAATCAGAACGGTCTAAAATTGTGTCGTTTGTGTAAACGTTGATCTGGATTCATGACGGAATGTGTATTAAATCCCACAAATGCCATTTTCATCCAGATGACTGCCAAAAAAGAAGTTGACGATACAAAACTTCCCAAACGGCAAACTTTTAGGGTGATCCACTTCAAAAACTGCCACAAATGACATAATGGACAATATTTAAGATGGAAATTGTGTAAAATTTGGCATAGAAAATATCGAGACAAAAGGAGAAACTGCTGGTTATCAGCAGTTTCTTCTTTTGTTTCAATGTTTTCCTAAGCCTTTTGTATTAGGGACGTCGAAACCAGGTCTTGTTTGGGAAAGGGTTTTAAGCATTTACTTGATTTTTCCAGTAAAGGGATAATTCCGCTTATAGTCTCCGAGTGTCTGCGATTTGAATTACTCGGAAATGCAAGATTTATTCTCACGATTTCGCTGTTACATTTGGATGTCTATAAAAGGAAAAACAATATTTTATTGCATTGCATTTACGGGGAGACAAACGAAAAGTTCTTACGCATCCTTTGGTGTTTCTAGTTTTACTAAAACCGTGTTGTTCGGGAACGTATCAATTTTAAACTTTTCGCAAACGTAAAACAATTAGGGATGTCCAATTAGAAGGCTGCTATAGACGACATTGTGTTTGTAAACTTTGGGTATTTCTTTTTTATTTCAATGCACGGAAAGCATTGAGGCAAATGAAGAAAATGCTGATCATCAGCATTTTCTTTTATTATGCTCAATATTTTCCCAAACCACTTCAAAACCAGATTTTCGTTTAGGAAAGGATTGCATTTAAAACCTAAAGCACGTTTATAATTAAAATGTCGATGGGGGATCTTATTATTGCAATAAAACGAGAATAACGTTAAACCGAAACAACGACGTAATATTTCCCAGGAACTATTTAATGTCTTTTATATTGTTTTCTATGAATATGCAATAACCATTATAACCCAAGAATATCTATTTTTATAAATAAAAGCTTTGCCAGGTTGCTAAAATACCTAAAATCTTAGGCACAGACATGAAAAAATAACAAACAAAATTATTCAAAGATAATGCATTTTAGATGATTTCTCGTGCAATTCAGATATATTATTCCACAGAAAAATGAAAGGGAAAAATGAATAAATTGTTTGCGCTGTCAGATTTTTTTTTCAAAGAGATATAGTCATTTTCCAACGAAAGACCCGTAACTGCAGCTTCTTTTAAGCTGCAGTTACGAGTTTTTTGTTGAACATCAGCGATTTAGTCTGGGATCTCGAAAATGGTTCCAAATCGTTCATGATGCCTACATGTATCAGGTACAGCGATGATTTTAAACGAAATAACTGTTTTAAGCTGCAGTTACGACGTTTTTGTTGAAAAGCGACAATTTGGCTGTTTCTATAAGTCCCTGTATGACATGTAGCTACTATAAAAGAGCAACATGGATCCTGATCTGCCATCACAGAGACACACGCTGATCTGGAAACATTGCTGTCTCAAATATCACAATGGTTTGTTTCGTGAATAAATTGAGATCTATAAAATGTAAATTGGTTCTTTTATTCCGATGGATCTGCGTCAACGTTTAGTCCGATCGATGTCTATTCTGTTCTCCTAATAGTTTCGAATGGTACTTGAAAAGTTTAAAGACAAGAACTTTTGATCAGATTGCGAGTTCAGGTCTCATATACATGTATATCATGTATATATTTTTTTTTTGCAAAAATACAATAAACGTCAGTTACTTTATATACGGGTGTCTTTATTTCAAGTGATTGCTATATTTTCTCCCTCAATGGATAAAAACCTAAACCAAGTGCTTGTGGGTCTATGAGATGTAAAAGGTAACCTCTGTCACGTGGGATATAATTGGAAACCCTCTTTAATACAAAGTTGTTGAACATACCCTCTTTCCTCTATATTGAATAGAGTATCATTAAAATATGCAATAGACAACGCTAGCCATAAAATGATTTTTTGCTTTTCAAAATACAAGATATCATTTACTGTTCACCAAAACCTAAGTTGTGGACACTCATTGAAATCGTCTCGAAGAGACGATTTTAAGGATAATCAACATCATAGGGTTTGGACTTAACGTAATAAAATTACAATATCTTTATGATGCCATCATCCCCTCTGTTGCTATGACTAGAATTAATTGATGACCATGATAAGATATACATCTCATTAACAACCTATTTATATTCCATACAGTTGTTGGTGATAAGTATTTATAGAGCATTCACTCCAATGACTTTGCTTTTGAAGTAAGATTGTAGAAATTCTTATATTTGCATGTCATGGAACAAAATCATCGGTGTTATTGCAAAACCTCACAACTCAAGCTTTACTCAAGCTGGAGTTACGAGGTTTTGCAATAACACCGACGAAATGCTTATCAGTGGACATTTTCTAAAGTACATTTGTACGCAACAGTTTTGACGTCAGAAATACAATGAAAGTTATGTACTGTTTATATTCCGATATTGTTTACCTATATTAACATGGAACAACTTGGTCTATGTCTGGGAATACATCTGTTGCGTGGGTTTATTTTACAAAACGTTGCCGAAGCAGGATCGATTGATAATATTGCTTACATTCGTTACGACAAACGTGCATATCCGACTATACGCCGATGCCAAACGTTAGTTTTGGTGTTGGTATAAAGGTTATGCCTATGTTATAGACAAGAAGCCTATGTAGTACAGAAACCACCCTGCCATTGACATGCTAGAACTTGTCAATAGGCATTCCTAAAGGATATTTACCTTTTCCCAAAGGACAATTGCGTAGACTGTCCTTGTTTCAAACCTGCTGTAGACGATACAGTGGAATTTATCAAACTGTAATTTATGATGAGAAAAGCACAGAAGATCTTGAGAGGAAAGGACAAAATTCTTATTATAAGCATTTCTACTATTGCTTCAGTGTTTTTAAATTCTTTTTCCTCTGTGGGGGTCAAAACTTGGTGTTGTTGGAGAAGTGTTTACACTAATATAGGATGACATCTTACAGCGTTTGAGCAATAAAATACATATAAGTTCATATGGCTTCGACAAACACGTAAATACAGATTAACCTTTGCGCTAGTACTCACTGGTGGTGAGCTCGGCCAAAGCGAGGGATGTTTTTCGCTACAACAAGGTACAGATATTTTGCGTTTAAATGTGAGTTTAAAGATCTGATTGGATAGTTTTTCTAATAACAAGGAATTTGTTAAAAAAATAGACCGGATTTAACTATATGTATTGACAAACCGTTTGTGTTCTTAAACAATCTCGTAACTAGGGCGTTATCGAAGCCGTAGTTACGATATTTTATTACATTACAGACGGAATACTATGATCGCGAAAAAACGTCCAACGCTTTGGCCAAGTTCACCACCAGTGGTACTACCGTCTCCAAAAGTGGAAACGTTAACTACTTTACATAAAACACGTTTTTAACATTAATATAAATATACATGTATATTAAGTTTTGTTAAGTTTTTTAATTGTTAGTAACGTCTCAATTCTCTCACAAGTATGTAAACAAAACATTCTACATTAGCTCCAATGAAATGTAGACAATTTGCACTCAACAACAAAATTATGACATATGTCAAATATTGCCCATGTCGCGATTCGAATTAGCGATCAGTGGACTTGATCCACTTCCGTCGTTAACAGCAGACACATCCTTCTATAGAATCAACAGTAGTAGGTACAATAACATTGTTTTGGAAACTAACCGAGTAAATACAGCACGTAATGATAATTTAGTAACCTTTGGTATTTTTCAGATCCTAGCTAATTTTCCTTTACCTCAAAAACACTCTGGTCTAAGGAATTTATACTTTTATTAAATGGCGCCAAGAAATGAGGTCACGTGACATTCTGTTTCCGCCCGGTAATCATAATAAAACGCGGAAATTTGCTTTGTTTTCGTCTTTATAACGCAGTTGAACCAGAGAATACCGCTCGATTGATATTCGTCTAATTATAAGAACAGGTACACACGATATTATTAATACGAATGAGTTTGGTTCTACGAAAAGGAACCTTATTGCATTTGAAAAAAAGAAAAACACAAACAAATAGGCGCTAAATTGATGCATCAATACTGACTAGTATTAAGCATTGTCTATATAATGGGTAAAGGAACAAGACCAAAGTTAACAATATCTTGATCTTGAACTTTAACAGGACGTACGTATTCTACGAATCGTCGGTGTTATTGCAAAACCTCGTAACTCCAGCTTTATACAAGCTGGAGTTACGAGGTTTTTCAAAAACACCAATGAAATGCCGAGATGGATTCATGGCCTGCTTAAAAGCCATGCAGGTCCTTTTCCCCAGGTCCCAGCTAAAGTGTTTTAGATAGTTGTGTAATAAGCTTTATTGTTATGCGAAACAAATGTGCATTATTATGTGGTAATGCTACGACTACTTGTCAAAAGTAATGTATCAAAGACTGTGTAATATAGAGGAAAATAGTCTTGAGAAATTTATTACCATTTGATAAGAAATCCTTTCAAACAAACGTTACCTGATTATGTAACAATAAGCAACAAAAGTAACCTTTTTGTTACAACTCGATGGAGGTATGATATAAATGTGATTTATGCTCAGTACAGAAATCATAGATTACTAGACAAATATCCGTAAGGGCATTGACTCTCGAGAATTATGTCAAACATAGTGATAAATACAACAGGACAAAACCCTCATTAAAGTGGAAAATGAAGCCGCCGCATTGGCAATTATAAATGCAAGTTTACATATTTGTTTTTGAAAAAAAGACAAAACAAAACAAACAAACAACAACAAAAAAAAAAAAAAAAACACCAGCATTTGAGCTGGACAGAATGAGTCCAGAATGAATCCAATGTTGTTCCGTGATAATTGCACCAATATATTTGATATAACACACTGTAAAATAAAAGCATAGATCTACATATATTTAGTTCAGACTTGCATGTCAAGATCAGGGAAATGATGATAATAGAATAAATACGAAATGGACTATTTGTTGTATTTCCACAGAGGTATCTCTCAGAGAATTGCCGAAATATATTGTTCCATAAAACAATATTTCATGAGAGATAAACGTCAAATTTCAGTGCGCTTCCAACGAAATATCTTATCGAAGTCGACATTTACATATTAATACCTCAAAAATCGCCTCCAAGATAAGAAAATGACAACCTTACAAATGTCTATTTCCTTCAAATTTCTCGTAACTACAGCTTGTTCTAAGCTGCAGTAACGAGGTTTTTGCAGAAAAGCGACGAAATGTCGGGGCACAATAATGTAATACTTCAGGACGCTTACAAGTGGTCGACCGATCTAAACCAGACCAGATTCAAGCAAAATGATTCTTTACCATTTTCACTGGTGGTGAACTAAAACATTTTTCGCTACAACAAGGTATAGATATTTTGCGTTTAAATGTGAGTTTATAGATATTTTTCAAATGACAATGAACTTATTCTAAAAACAGACCGGGGTTTACCGTTTTGTATTGACAAACTGTCGGTGTTTTTTAAAAATCTCGTAACTACGGCTTCGCTCAAGTCGTAGTTACGAGGTTTTAAAACAACACCGACTGAATACATTGATCGCGAAAAAACGTCCCTCGTTTTGGCCAAGTTCACCACCAGTGATTTTCCCTGGTGGAAATATAGTGTTGATCATTATGGAAAATGCGTTCTTCTTGCTGTATCAATACCCGAATTCAATTGGCGTGACGAGTGCACGGCGTTTGAAAAAAAAAAAGAATTCTGATGAAGGAAACTTTTCATAATCGAAATACTAAATTAACGTCACAGCAAATCTATGAAAGTTTGTTTTGACAAATTGACGTCATCTGTACATAGCATATCAGCAGAAAGAGCAACAAATAAGATAGGGTGAATATATTCTCAATATTTTATTTCAAATCCAAACCATATGTTGTGGGTATCATTTGAATCGTCTTGGTGAGACGATGCAAATGAGCACCCACAAACGAGGGTTTGATAAACATTTGTTCAAACAGTTCATTTTGAAAAGCCATCACCCCCTCTTATCTACAGCTCTGAGCAGACGAAGTACATACAGACTGGCAACAGAACCAGTAATACTATCTAGATTCTGATAAATTTGGCTCACAAGTATATCTTGACTGCCAGACGGAAGTGTTCAATTTAAAACAGAAAATATCGAGACAAAAACTATCAGCATGTTCTTCTTTTGTCTTAATATTTTCCATAGACTATTTAATTAGACACGTAAAACAATATCTCGTTTCGGACGATCCATGTTCTGATGAAATTGGCACACAAGTATATCTTGACTACAAGACACGAGTGTCGAGACGGAAGGAGAAATGCTGTTTATCGGTTTTTTCATCTTTTGTCTCAATATTTTCAAAAGCCTTTTTAATATGACGCTTAAAACGATATCTTGTTCGGATGAATTTGGCATACAAGTCTATGTTGACTACCCGACGCGAGCAAATGTCTAGGTTTACCAAGTAATTGTCATTATCACTTAGACAATATGTTTGAAGAAGATGCAATACAAGGTTATCTGCATTTTATTCTTTCGACACAATTTGGCACACAAACCTTTTTGTCAGAAGCAAGCGTTCAATCAAATACAGAACATTTTGTGGCAAAAGGAAAAACTGCTGGTTGTCACCATTTTCTTCTTTTGCATAAATTTTTTCCATAGATTTGTTAATTAAACACGTCAAAACAAAATCTTGTTTCGGATGGTCCCATTTCTGATAAAGTTGGCACATAAGTCTGTGTTGACTACCAGACGCGAGTAAATGTTTGTCTTTACCAAGTAATTGTCATTATCACTTAGACAATATGTTTGAAGAAGATGTAAAGCATGGTTATTTGCGATTTATTTTTACAATCTTGGAGAAAATGGTATTGCTTATTTACCAAGGTTTTTTTGAAATTCTGGTTTTGACGTCATCAACCGTTTCCCTAACAAGAGCTACACTGATGGCTCAAACGGTCAATTATTATGTCAGAAATCATGGAAGAAAAAGACGAAAATGTTGATATTCAGTCTTATGAAGGCGAAATGACGAAATGGCTGCTACTGAGAAGGGCTGGTTAGGTTACCAAGACGTTGACTGCCATAGATCGGGTACCAATAATGGAACAACAATGTGGATTTGGAAAATGTCTATGGTGACAAATAAAGTTTAAATCCAAATATTTGGTTCTTTCTGTGCGAAGCCCTAAGCTTTTTGATACCCCCTCGTATTATAATAATTTCAAAGAACCCTATCTAGATAAACATCCATATCCATCATCCAACTTCTGCAGCAGCTTTCGAAGTGGAAGACTCCAAAGTAGATGTTTGCCGTTTGTGAAAGGATTAATATCAGGGGACCGTATATCAGACACCATTATTACGTTTCATTGAAAATTACTTCTTATACAATGTTTGTCAGAGGGAATTCTACGGGGGAAACCTACTGTTACGTTATGACATCTATCTATAATATCTATCGTTGTTTAACACACTATGTTGAATATTTAATGACAAACGCAGCACATCAAAAGACGGTTCTCGTTGAAAGTTAAGTCATCGTGTACAAGATATATCGTAATAAATAAGGCAATATTACCCTTGGTGAAGTATTACGTTCAGTTGAACGCATGTGAGATTGGGTACGGAAAAGGGACCTTCCTTGTGGCTTTTAACCCTTTCCCAAACAAGACCTGGTTTTGACGGCTCTAATAGAAAAGGCTTAGGAAAACATTGAAACAAAAGAAGAAACTGCTGATAACCAGCAGTTTCTCCTTTTGTCTCAATATTTTCTATGCCATATTTTACAGAAATCTTATCTTTTTGTCATTTGTGGCAGTTTTTGAAGTGGATCACCCTAAAATTTGCCGTTTGGGAAAGGGTTAATTAAAACAAACATTCACCAGGATCGGACTGAGCACGAAACGAGCACATATCGAGTCGTTTTGACTATCCAAACGATTTGAGAAAGAGTGTTGGAAATGAAGAAATTGATTGGGACAGGACTTTTGTTATTTCCCAAAATATTTGCTACTCAAGAAGGCAAAAATACAAAAAATGAACCTATTTTGAAATTATTAATTTCATTCACCTGAAATGGTCGTCTATGATATCTATATATTTCGACAAGTCTGAACATCTTCTGGCTGGTAATAAAGTGTTTAACAGTATGTACCTAAACATTTTATAGCTGTTATTGTTACCATTGCCCTTGCATGATATTCAAGGCGACATTCTTTGTCATGGTGACAAGACGTTTTTATATGCCAATAGAGATACAGTGGAGATTGTGATGGGATGAGTAAATCTACGGACAAAGTTGCCTCACTTCAGGTCGGACATTTCGCAATAACTTTCCTAGTTCTGCATCAATTTTCAAGTGGTTTGTTGCATGTACCTCGCCTTACTTGGCTCTTTCCTATGCAGTATGACTTACTTGAAACATTGTGTTCATTGTGTTTTTGTGGAAATGGCATTATGTATGTATGGACAGTAATTGGGATACATCAGGGAGAAACCTGAACTCCCTTTCATTTCAAAGCCTTTTCCAACAAACATGTAATAATTAATGCTCATCTCACTCATCTCGTAACTAAATATTTGTAAAGAACAGATAGCAAATTATCGAAAGCAAAGCATTAATCAGCTAATAAATCAAAAGCCAAGATCTAGCAACTAAGAAACAATAAATTCCCCTCTGAAGATCAAACTCAAGGTACCTCTAGGTAATTTCTTTAAAAACAGTGCGAACGTTTGAAAGTTTTATCCGTAAGCAAAACACCCGACTTAAAGCGGCAGAAAAAGAGCAATGTTAAATGAATATCATCTAGTTTTTACATTCACAGAGATCTAAATGTCATAAATCGTGGTTAGGGGATCATGTCCTCGTAACAGCGGCTTGAAAAAACTGGAGTTTCGAGGTTTTGGTTTCCCACCGACGAAATGTCATAATATCTGAACGAACATAGTTATACACAGTGTTATTTTGACTTTCCGGCGTTTATTTGAATGTTAGTGCAGATGAGGCGAAAACATACTGTCAAAATCAGAATTTTCAACATGTAAGGTAGCACTTGTGAGAAATGCGTTGTATTTCAATCATTCTAAAGTTCAACAACTTAGACATTCGTAGAAAGTTAAATGTCAAAACATATGAACGAATATAATTATAACAGATTTAATTTGACCTTTCAGCGCCTTTACCAGCGTCTAGGCAGATAAGGTTATAATTTACTCTCAAATCTTGCATACTTTAAAACAGGTTTTCATCCCCAACTGATTTTTTCCTCGAAAAAGAAAACTTCGATATTTTACAGACGTTTGTCTGAACTTGTCATTGTTTGCGTATTCATTTCATGCTGTATTAGAGTCCGAGGTATACAGCAGTTTTGTTTTCAATCTATCTATATTTATTTCGCGTCTAGACTATTACTGTCATGTCTTCAAATGCTATGACTTTACAAAATCTGATTTATTAACTTTTTTCCAAGACTACAAGGTTTTAGACTATTCAACGATATTTCACCAGAAACAATACACTGAACAGAAATAAAGCAAACACAATATTACCTCACATACACAACAAGATAACAATCATTTAATTAGATGGGAAGCGGGTTTCAGCATTTTTCTCTTTTCAAATAATGTTTCTGAAATGGACGCGAACACCAGCTGGTTTGAAAAAAAGACAAAAATAAAAGATATGTAAATATCTAAAAAAAAAAAAAAAATAAAATCTTCATCGCCTTATTTGGCGTTCATCCGCTCGTTGATTTATATGCTTAAATACTGCAGTTTCATAGCGAGAACAACTAATTAACGCCATCTCTGAATATGATATCCCTATGGATTTTAATTAATCAGCTATAATACGGATCTGCATGAAGCCATCTCTCTTAATCATTGAATATATTGGATACGATTCAAGATTCTAAGCAGATCGGCTCAGCTTCAATTGGTTCCGATAAAGAAGTTATTGATGCGGGAACAATAACTTTACTCAATGATCCGGTAGAGTGCTCATTGAAATATTGTATTATATTCATAAGTCATATATATTCTATTGATTGGCCAGTTTGGCATCCCTAAGGGTTTTTTCAGTACGGAATGTGCATTTTAGGTGGTCTGAATGTTACAAAATATTCTTCAAATATTCATCAATCCAAAATATAGAAACAGTTGTAAATGCAGACGCATATTCACATAAGGTGCATGTGAAGGTCATGCTAAAAGAGAACGTGCCAGAAGTGTAAAAATTATTGACCCTAGTCGGTATGTGTGGATATTCTGATTCAATTTTTCTGGTGCTTTTTTTAAAACACCATTTGTATGTATCAATATAACTCTAAAAATCATATCAGACTTTTCTACAAAGAGCCTTTCTTATAGATGTTATTATTATTTTGATACCAACATAATAATAATTATTTTAATTCATCATTCACTAAAACAACATAATTAACCATATATTGCTAAGTTTGTCAGATTATTGTCCCAGAAATAACTTTACAAACGGCGCTTTAAATCTTGATACTATTTTGAAATTGACATTACTTGAATGTAGAAAGTGATTCACAAGAATTTCGATTTCAATTAAAACAAACCTTTCCATCCTTTGCATTCAATTTCTTCGATTCCAATGCACTTGTTAATTATGATTAATAAAAACATGGTATTGCGATTACACACGCATTTGAACGTTTTATGCATCCCAAAGGTAACATTATGTTCTTTCCTAGAATTATCTGTTAACGGTGACTTAATTTGCAACGATAACCTGTCTTTTGATGTGTTATTTTTTGTCATTAAAAATTCAGCTTTCTGTGTTCAACAATAAAAGATTGGAGCCATAATATCGCCGGTCGCTATTCAACAAAAACCTCGTAACTGCAGCTCAAAACGAGCTGCAGTTACGAGATTTTTATTGAAAAGCATCGATATGACAGTGAGTTTTCTCTGTAGACGTCTCTTTGACAAACATTCTATACGCAGTAATTTTCAATGGGTCGTAATAAAGTTGTCTGATATACTGTCCCATGGTATTTTGTATAGCATCGAATAAAATGTAACTTTATATTTATAACTGCAGATCGATTTGCATAGCAAAAATGTTTGATTTTGAAGAAATGAAATTACTGATCAGATACGAGCGGGATTTCGTGTTCCTTTGTAGCAAAGCTTCATACATACGAGTATCTGTGATTAACTAATAGGCACCAGTCGTAACAGAATGACTATCTGCTACATGTAAACCTTTTAAGAACGGACAAACTGTTAATAACGCGGAAATGTGTACATACGTCTTTCCATGATTTATGGGGGAATGCTCCAGTTTTTCGGAACACTCGGTCTTTACTGTAGTAAATTAAATGTTTCGTACCAATATGTTTCGCTACCATATTTTCAATAAAATGATACATCATTAAAATTTACCATTTTCGACGGTAAAAATGTATTTATTATGCGAAACTGATTTCCTCAAGATGGAAATCGATTATTTAGAGCAATACAGTCGTAAGTGGGTATGCAGTAACCAACATTTTGCGTCATTTTATTAATGTATAGCTGATAAAAAATCCAGTAATTCACTAATAAGTGCGCTGACCTATACATTTTCTTTTTGAATTATTACCAGGACATGTTTCTCAATACAATGAGGGAGTTTCATCAAATTCTATTATGTAGAACTTGAAATATTTCCGAAAATATGCAAATTTTGACATAAAACACTCCAGCTTCGTTAATCTAACCGAACACGTGAGCATGCTGTTTTATACATTTACGCGTTTATAGAAGCACATATTTTGGGTTTTCTGTTTTTATCAAATGTAAGATGTTACTTTAAATCCATTTTCCGGACTAAACGATAAATATACAGCATTTTATCAGCATTTTAGTGACATTGGACAGGTGCAAGAAATTGTGCATTTTTCTATGTAGGGGTATGTGATACGATTGCCTATAAAATTCAAACAAGATCGCTGACCATCCATTTTTATTTTATTTTTCAATTGGTAATAACATGTAATTTCAACATAAAAGATATGAAAAAATTCTATTATTGGGAAGAAAAATAGGAAACTGGAGCATTCCCCCTTAAGGTATCCAACCCCTCAAAAGCACCAAAGACCCAGAAGCTAAATTTGAAAAGTGCAAGTTATTCCTAAACTGTGTTACATTTTCGTTTCAGTTACAAGCATAAGCATTTAGAACGGTTTAGAATTTTAAATTAATGCATAGGCCTACTTATGGAAATATTTGACAAAAATGTTAAAAATTACCCCCCTTGCATATGAATTAAGAGTAATATAATATTTGTAAATTATTTTCTTCTTGAAGCATAATCTTGAAATCCGGCACGGTGAATCAACTTATTTGAAGTATATTTACAAGTGTGTGTAATTTGATGCGTTTCGTATGGCTAGAAAGTGGTGATTTTTTAGGGTCTGTAAACCTTAAAACGACATAGTTTAAAATACTCTATTGTGTAGCTTCGTCGGAGATTTTTCAGAAATTAAACAAACATATATTGGCATGTAATCTTGCTATGTGCCAGTTTCTATTGATTGAGAACGAATAAGGCTTCAGACGTGTCTGGTAATGTAAAATTGGCGAGAAATATGAGTTCCCCTTTTATCTGAGATGTTAGTTTTACTGTCAAATATATAGCCAGTTGTGAAGATTTATCATTAAATCACGAATTGCGATGAATTTTGTGATAAAAATAAACTAAGTTTACTGTTTTGTTTTGATAAACAGTCGGTGTCGTTATAAAATCTCGTAACTACGCCTTGAAGCATGCCGTAATTACGAGATTTTATAACGACACCTACGAAAAGTTATTGTTTGTCCGAAATAAAGTCACTGTTTATGTGAAAAAATCGTTCCATATTAAATTATTCAGTATCCGTTTCGTAAAGAAGTCACTGCTTTGGAACATCTGAAGAATAATTTGAATATATGCAATCAATACAACACCCCATCTGCTGATTCCCACCAAGAAATAAAGGCTACATCGATTTTTACGTTAGATATGGAATGGCCTCGAACTTGGTAATTTTTTGTATTTGTTGCTCGGAAAAGGTAAGGATAAGGTGTGAGAATTATACAAAAAAGTCTCTATGCGTCAAATGATTTTTGTTTGTGTTATTGGGCGTTACTATTTAATCAGTTGCACACTATCAATACAAAACAACAACGAAGACAACAAAAACAACAGCAATAACAACAGCCTGACTCCAGACATTGAACCGCTGTAAGAATCCAACACCTGCAAGATTCGAACCATCGCATGCAAAAGTTCAGTAGTTCTGAGTTTTATATTGTTATTTACATAGGTGAATTTTGTAAACATGTACCATAATATCAAAGCCAGACTATAATTGTGAATAAATACTCCCTGTGGATGCCCAACTAGTAATCAATCGAATATATAAATTAGGCGGGATCTGGAAAAAAGTATAGCATTTGAAACAGCCATATTTCACGACCATCCTGTGCCCAAAAGCAGCCTGGTCGGGACCTATACTGCTGTGTTAAAGTTGTGGCAGGTCACAAATAAGCCATTGGAGACCAACATGATTCATAATCAGACTGCGTGTATACGAAGGCTGATCTTGAACCATGTTGGGCTCAAAAGCCATGTATGGCATTTTTCAAGATCTTGACTCAAATATAATATATACTTTCATGTATCCATGAAATGACCACCTACTGTGAAAAGGTCTTTAAATGAAATACCCTTAGGGATGCTCAAGTAGCCAATCAATAGAATATATATAGCTTATGAATATAATACAATATTTCAATGAGCACTCTACTGGATCATTGAGTAAAGTTATTGTCCCCGCATCAATAGCTGCTTTATCGGAACCAATTGAAGCTGAGCCGATCTGCTTAGAATCTTGAATCGTTTCCAATATATTCAATGATTAAGAGAGATGGCTTCATGCAGATCCGTATTATAGCTGATTAATTAAAATCCATAGGGATATCATATTCAGAGATGGCGTTAATTAGTTGTTCTCGCTATGAAACTGCAGTATAAGCATATAAATCCACAGGTTCTTTTAATGTTGTGACGAACACGAAATAAGGGGACGAGCTTTTTATTGGAAATTTCTTTTTTACATAGATCTTTACCCATACTATCATATCTATCCTACCGATTCATTTGAGAAATGATAATAATAAAAAACTGCATGTTTTATTCGTAGTTTACAAAGAAACAATATTTTAAAAATGTAATCGGGTGGATTCGGATTATCATTTGAAATTATTTGTAAGACCTCTTCGCTTGTTTTAGGACGTTATGGCCAAGAATATTCAAGGAATGGCCTGCTTTATTCATAATGGGATGCAATTCTAGAAATAGATGTACACACCTTCTCATTTCAAAATAGATTTATAGTTAAAAATACGTTCCCTAGAAAGAATACTTTTCAAGTGTAATTTAGGGGATTGTGGTTATCTATTTTAAAACCACACCTTTTCGCTTTTATTTATGAAGACCTTAACTATCCAGGAAACAATCTATTCTCCTAAAATGAGACTATTCCAGAAAATCAGGAACATGTACGCAATATCTCCTTACAGAGCAATGCTATTTACAAACGATGATAATTGTTTGTTACAACATCAACTCATTAAGGCAGGTACAGTAACCCTTTCCCTAATTAACGACTTTTTTAACCCAACCAAATGATAGAGAATTCTGAAAACATTGTTGAAAATGAAGAAATTGCTTGTCTTAAGCAATTTCTTCGTTTCCTACAATGTTTTCTGCCTAGCTATACCAACAAATATAAAGTATATTTTCACTTGAAATTGTAGCCTACATTATGTTTGAAATTTGGACCCGTCAAACAATTTTGTTTGGTAATGGGTTACCCAATTCAAAAGTATGTTGCAAGAGTGTAGGTAAAGCACACAGTGCTCAGATGAAAGCAGTACCATTATTAATCACATTCTACCATCTTGCCAAGTGTCATGTAAAAACATATCGTGTTAATAGTTGATCTAGATAAACATACGGTGTTGATGTACTGTTTTCTATCCACCAAAATTGATGCTTAAGGTTTACGAACTGAGAATGAAATGCAGATCCAGAGGCGAAATTTGAAAAGTGCCAGTAATTTCTAAACTGTGTAACATTTCTATTCCAAATACAAACATAAGCATTTTGTATGGTTTAGAATTTTGACTCAATGCATACTTATGGGGATATTTGACAAAAATGTTCAAAACTACTCTACCTCCCTTGCATATGAATATAGAGTAAAATAATATTTGTAAATTATTTTCTTCTTGAAGGAAAATCTTGAAATCCGGTACGGTGATTCAACTTCTGTGAAGTGTATTTTCATGCGTGTGTAATTTGATGCATTTCGTATGGCTAGAAAGTGGTGTTTTCATTCTCAGTTCGTAAACCTTAAAAGATATGATTTCCATACAATTAGGCGCATGAATTACTAAGACAAAAGGACAAAACTGTTAGCCTACTTGATTGTAGCATTTTAATAAGCTGCTTCTTGTAGGGACGTAAAGACTATGCATTGTCTGGGAAAGAGTCAATGGCACATTTTAACTGTCTCAAGAATTGTTATGACTTTGAACTGCAAAGAATATTAAGGTTTATAGACCCTGAAAAATCTACAATTTCTAGCCATACGAAATGCACCAAATTTCACACACTTGTAAATATACTTCACGTAATTTGATTTACCGTTTCGGATTTCAAGATTATGCTTTAAGAAAAAAATAATTTACAAAAAATATTTTACTCTATATTCATATTCAAGGGAGGTAATTTTGAACATTTTTGTCAAATATTTTCATAAGTATGCGTTAATTCAAAATTCTAAACCGTGCAAAATGCTTATTTTTGTATTTGGAATGGAAATATAACACAGTTTATGAATTATTTGCCGTTTCAAATTTCGCCTCTGGCTCTTTGGTGATTTTGAGGGGTCGGATACCTTAAGCCAATGAAGAAATGACAATGGCATGGAACGGTACGAAATCGAAAAGAAAAACGGGAAAAACACGAAGACTGTCATTAAGATATGTTAGTTTTGCATTTGATTGCTGTTAATGATAAGTAGGTTAAAGTTTTATAATGATAAATCTTCACAACTGGCTGTATGTTTTGACGGCAACACGAATATCGCAGTTTGAAAAGAATTCATATACACTGCCCTCCAAAAGTTCCTTCACACTGATATTTTCTTGTTCTATAATCCATATAAATACCTATCTTCTTCAGAAATAGTTGTCTAAGTTGAAATGTAGTATTTTTTCAAAACTTTGCTTTGTCCTTGTAAAGAAAATTTCATAATTATGTTATCCATTGAAAATTATTGTGATGGATGTCCGAAACTTGATAGAGGCTTCAGAATCTGAAAATTGAAAATTCGTCAAAAATGCTCCCTTTGCATACCAGTCATAAACTTTACTAAAATAAAATTTATTTTGTATTTTTGTTGATACATTTTAGATAATACATTTTTGAACAGATATCTGCAAAAAATTGAAACAAAATTGCTTGGTGATGGGACTTTCCCATGACACTGCGTTCAGTGGGTGTTTTTCACATATTTTCAAAGTTCGGAAAATGTGACCTATTCTGCGATTTCATCTTTTAGTAGTCTGGGTATCATTGACAACTAGACCTCAGAAGTATTCTCCATAGACAGGGAAAACCCGTTTTTGCAAAATTATTTTACGTGACACGAGGATTTGCTTCTTTACAAGTGAGGTATTACATTGATTTCAGTAAAATTAAACTTGAGTGTGAAGGAACTTTTGGAGGGCAGTGTATCTAACTTTATTTACAAAATTGTTCAAACCTAATTATGTAAAACGATGAGTATGTTTTCAAATTTTATGTCTATAATTATAAATCTTCACAACTGGCAGTATACATGTATTTTGACAATAAAACTAACATCTCAGATAAAAGGGGAACTCATATTTCTCGCCAATTTTACATTACCAGACACGTCTGAAGCCTTATTCGTTCTCAATCAATAGAAAATGGCACATAGCGAGATTACATGCCAATATATGTTTGTTTTTTATCCCTGTCAAATCGGTTAGGCTAATACAACAGCTAGTTAAAGCAAATAAATTCGTCTTATATTGTTCATTATTCAAGCTGTACTTACGACATTCTTGAACGTAACCAAATACACACTCATGTACTTCATTCGTATAAGAAACCATAAATTTCCCGAACAAACATAAAGCATTGTTGAAAGCCTAACAAGACTTTTATGCCTTGATTTACTAATCCTACAATAAAGGCATATTTAACAGATATAAAACGGCTGTTACTGGCACGTTTTATGCTGTTGGAGAGAGGGTGAGGAACCTCTACACTATAAATCATCAAAGCCAATCGTCGCTTTTCAACGAAAACCTCGTAACTGCAGCTTGTACTAAGCTGCAGTTACGAGGTTTTCGTTGAAAAGCGACGCAATCATATAACTCGGGGATAAGAGTCTGGAATAACGATGATGCATTTTAGTAACTTCTCATTGAGTAATGCATCGGTTTCATATATAAAATCTCGTAACTACAACTTGAATCAAGCTGTAATTAGGACATTTTGGAGGTAACAGCAATATTACATATTGTTCTTGAGCTTCAAAAACGAAAGTCATAACCAAGATTATGGGTTAATCATTTTTTGTAATTTGTAATAGCAACACGATCGAAGACATAAAATATCATTTAATCAATTTGATAAGACTAAATCACTTTCTATTGAAAAATAATAGTTACCATAATTTGTCATTTTACATGTTACAGTCATTTATATGGCTACATTCTTTAAGACTTTAGCATTTTACATATTTGTTGATACGTTTTTGTTTTAATTTCTACTTTTATCAAAAAATGAATTATCTAAATATTACTTCATCTTATCTTAGCTATCATGTTTTCAATGTTAATCAATACTGTGTATTATCATCTGGCATGTCATGACGTAGCCGTTTCCCACAAAGACCTAGTTTTGATGTTTATGATAACATTCAGGCAAAAGATGAAAATGCTGAAAACTAGCATTTTCTTTTTTGCATTATTATTATATATTGAACCCAAATAAATACAGTCTTTCTAAATACACATTTTTCTTCATCAGTAGCTTTCTTAATCGTTTCGGAAAGGCTTAAAACTGCAAGATCTTATTAAATTAAGATGTATTAGAACAAGAGGCAGGCGTTTCGTAATGCGGGGAGACAAACAAAAATCTGTCAAAAATGGTTTATTCTGCCATCCGAATTCTGACAGAGATTGCAAACAACCGTGTAATGAAAAACAGCTGTATACAAACTTCCTGTCTTTGAGGCGGATGATTCCTCTTATCTTTGAGCGTCTTTGTAAACACGGTGGATAATCATAAGATAAACTACTTTTAAAAAATCTTTAATAATTTTGTTAATACGAAACCGATTTGAAATTGGGCTGAAACAGATTAGGCAGACGTCAGGCCTAACCGTAGTTGACTGCAGATGATAAGAAAGTTATTGACGATTAACCGCAGTTTTGGTTGATCGTCAATAACTTTTTATCATACTGATCTTTAACCCATTACCACACAGTGACGCTTTTTGACACCTCACAAGAAAAAGGCTTTGGAAAACATAACGGAAAAGGAAGAAATTGTATTTTCGCTAGATCAAAATATGAATTATCGTGTTCCATCAATCATTTGATACCAAACACTTTGTGCAATTTCGGCCCAACCTTCGCATTAAAAATCCAGACAACACTGTTAATGTTCATTACCACGTATGGCGACGAAGTTGTACGATGCTATTGGTATCTAATGATAGGCGGAATACCTTAAAGATCAGGCCTACCAAAAGTACACAAGATACCGCATTTCGAATATGACCTTGTTTTCGGACTTGGTCACGTGTGATTTAAAAAAAGAGCTATACCATATTATTTAACTATATTTGTATGAAATTCTTCATAGATTGCAATATATTCTATTCGATGCGTTTTTAGGATTTGCATCTCGGGTAAGGTAGGATTTGCGCATCTTTTCCAGAATATACACGACATTACTTTCTATATAAGATAAAATGCAACCTTCAGAGCGATGGAATGCGCAGTGTGTGTTTATTTAAACATAAAAAAGTTGATAAAAAGTAGGTTTGTTTCCATGAAGTCGTCGTTACTCAGAAAGAATGTCAAATGGCCGTTAATGACGGTTATTTAGTTCCACTTATGTAATACTCCGGCAACATAATAACGCTTATTTACCTCATTACAGTGATTCACTCACGATATATGGCGGCCTAGACCTAGGATAAAAAAAGCATCATTTATGAATGGAAATCTAAATACCGAAACAATTGTGCAATAGAAGTAATTCTAATTATTATGGTTCGTGTAAGCATCGTTCTATAATGATCCATCCATATTTCATACAGCAAAAGGTCTAATTGAAGGAGACTCAAATAACATGGCAAAATCAGACCAGTTACATCATTTCAAGAACATTCAAAACTTAATTTAATGGCAGTCAATGCCATTTATATAATATATAGCCGGTTTTCCTACAATGACAATTAACAAAATAATCGTAGCTGCGCCTTGGTAACCACAGTTATAAAGATTTTTGTTGTAAAACAACAATACATATGAGATTTGAGTTTGCAATCTACCAAACCCCGGGATCTCCCCATACGAGATATCGACTATGCACCGATTGAGGAGGTCCCTGGATTGATATGTGCGTCGGCAACTGTTTTCCTTTGATGAAGTTAAGGATCACAGGACCATGTAAATATAAGGCTTCGAATCCACGCATAACACCAAACAGACACTGCTATATCATGACTTTCAACCACTGACATTATTTACTTTTTGAACGAGGGTCAACATCTCTTACACTTCTTACCTTAGACAGGTAAACAAAGTATTGTAGAGTAGTGCATTTTGGCTTATATAGAAGGCGAAGACATTGAGGGTTAAGAAAAAACCTTCCGAAACTATTCACATAAAATAGTTTTATGGCATGGTCTGCTCTGATGCAATCATATTATAGCTTATACAATAACCATTGTTAGTTGCCATCCAGACAAAATGAGTTTAAGTATTATACGTAACCAGTCATGGCAAAATGATGTTTCGTGCAAAATCGATAAATAGTGAAATAGATTCCGAGAAAGGTCAAATTTGTTCATCCTTATTCGATTCGACTGTTGGATTACACCCTTGAGTCTACATTACATATTTTAGTGATACATGTACTGTCGCGAATATCGCGATGTACATTTTATATACATGTATTTAAATTTCGTTAAATAATAGCAACACCGTCAGGTAGACGGCGCTAAATATTACGTAAAGTATCACGTGCAAGTTGTTAGCGTTTCACTGCAACGGCGTAACGCCGTTGCAATGACGGCGCTCCCAACTTGTATAAATACCCGGCGTCAAAGCAGTAAGAGTTAGAGTAAGATTTTGAGATGGACTAAAAGTACGTTTTTAATTGGACGTCCTTTCGGACGCACAATTCTTATAACCGCATTTGGACAGGCGAAATGGGTTTTCATTACCAAAAAACCCTTTCTCAGACTCAATTGCCAGTTGGTCAAAATTCAAAATAGATTACAGGAAAACTGTCGTATCTTTTCCTCCTTTCAATGTGTTCTCTAACGAACACTATAAGATTCATTGCCCGATTAAATTCATGCCACGTCTTTACCAACTTTACGATCTTTTTTCGATTTACCCATTTTCTTGATCTGACCTTCGTGATATTGTGTAAAGGGTAAGATCTTAAGAAAGCGATATAATAAAGTTAACAAACGCCCTATGTTATCAACAGTAGCGATAGCTCACACGGGAAAGAATTCGCCTTGCAACCTTTTTCAGTTTGAAATTTGGAACGCCTTTGGTTCGAAACCAGTTCGGACCATTTCTTCTGTTGAACGTTCGTTAAAACGTTTGATTTAATTTGAATAAAACCACTCTTGCGACACCCGAAATGTGGTTTATTACCAAAAAACCCTTCTCAGACTCAACTGCCAGTTGGTCAAAATTCAAAATAGATTTGATGGCCATACAGGACAAATGTGGTGTCTCTATTTGCTTTCTATGGACGAACACTTTGAGATTAATCACCCGATTCAAATCATGCAACGTTTGTGCCAATTTATTGATCTCGTTTCGATATAATCCCTGTTTTGTCGCGATTTGACTTTCGTGATATGGTGTAAAGGATACCATCTTTAGGAAGCGATATATACATATTGCTAGGTTCTCACTCCCGACCTGATCAACTCGATCAACCCGATTATTATACGGTTTAGCCATCAATAGAATTTAATAGTCACATGGGAGCTGGATTATCTGTTTCTGATGCATTACAACAATATTTTCACTTTTTGCACGATTATCAAATGCCATCAGAGAAATCAGTGCTTTTTCTGATTTGTTGTCTATGATCTAGTGACAGCGATCTGTATTTTTTACGTTTAAGTGAACCGTTTACGGGTATCGAGCTAAGAAGATGAAGCAATGGATCTGCAACAGTGACGATGGTACCTGGATGATCGTATGAATATGTTTACAGATAGAGACATTGCTATTCTCAAATTTTTTGTTGATAATGATATAAAGATTTTAATTGCGTATTGTACTCCACTGCCATTTTCCCGACGGCACGTTCCAAATTTCTTCTTTGTATGCACATCTGATGTGCATACAAAAATGTAAGGATGCTGCGGTAGTACTGGTATGAGGAATCCATGGTTAGGTGCTCCAATTCATCTGGTATTTTGTTTCAGGAAAAGTATGTATTGAATTTGTTTTGTAACCACAACCAGGGAAAACTGCTGCCGTGTGTTTGTTTTTTTTTTTTTGTTTTTTTTTTTTTGTTTTTTTTTTTTTTGTTTTTTTTTGCTTTGTTTGTTTTTTTTTGTTTGTTTGTTTTTTTCCCTAAACACGAATAAAAATCAAAGTGCTTGGAACACTATGTTTAGACGTCTCTGATTGATTGGGCGGAATTGTATGTAAATGATCGGCGTTTCATGTCGTTGAATTTGTGTTTAGATCGATTCTAAATCACCGCGGTCGTTTTTTCCCTAATGATGGTGGAGATAAAAGTAAAAAAAAGATGATAAAAAAGAACAATGTCTGAGTAGAATTCGAACCCAGGGCCTTCCAGATATAGACATGTGTAAAGAGTACAAGGTGAGTGCTCTGCCAAGTGAGCTATCGCGGCTTTCATTTATGTAGCGCATTGGCTTACATTTTGAATAAATTGCTTTGTATCGTCCTTTATAAAATCAACAAAAGGTGTAACTGACGACAATACTCATAGTTAACCCAAAAAAGAAGACAAAAGTGCTAATCACATGGCCTTAATTGAATTGGGTAATGAAATTAATAGTGATTATTCAAAGAGACAAATCAGTTGTCTTGAAACGACAATCAAATCAATTTAAATTATGAGAAGGGTCTTCTGGTAATAAAGCCGATTTCGTGTTTCCGAAACCGATCTTATAGAATTAAACACAGAAGAATGAATAAAATATCTTTCGTTCATGTACAATTCCGCTCAATCAATCAGAGACGTCCAATTACAGTGCTCTCAGCACTTTGATTGGATTTATGTGGTTTGGATTATGTTGTTAATAAAATGCTAAAACTTTAAACGCCTTTATTTCTTACTCCAAAAAGATTAAAATGTTTTCAAAAGCTTTCTCATTGTGGCGGATAAGAATTTAAAATCAAAACCATACAGTCTTCTTCTCCAATCGTGAAAATATCCGCCACATTGATTGGTCCCGCGAGCCGGATCCGGGTACCTTTCAACGGATCTCTTTGTTCTGGATTATTGGAAGTTTGCTGTTTGCTCAACTAAAGGTTAGTGTTTATTGTTATCTCTGATTTAAAGATGTCTAAGATATCATTTATTAAAGGAGCAAGAACACGCTTTCGCAATATTCTTGAGAAAGAGATTCGAAAAGCTAAAGAGTTATTAGCAGATGACACTGAAGGTGCACTTGATGACAAAATAATCAGTGCTACCACGTGTCTAGAAAAGATAAAAGTTTACTGTGAAAAGGTAGAAAGCCAGGGCGAAAAGTTAGCCTCTGAAATAGATATTGATGATGATAGTTTACAAATTGATACAATTCTAAATGAGGATTGTGATTTGTGTTCTGTGGCTATGGATGCTTATTTCGGACTTAAGGAATTCAAGGAAGGCCTTATTGTCCTGAAAGAAAAAGAGAACACAATGAAAGTGGTTGAGGAAGATTCAAATACAAAACAAATCCTCAAATTACAACAAAATATGCAGGAGCTATTTGCTTTTCAAATGAAGCAGCATGAGCAAAATCTAAAGAAACAAGCTGAACAAACGTCAGCTGTTAAATTGCCAAAAAATGGAAATGGCCTCTTTCAACGGTGACAAAACTCATTGGCTTGAGTTTTGGGAATCCTTTAAGAGTGCTGTCCATGAAAACAAATCTATCTCAAATGTAGATAAGTTTAATTATCTAAAGTCAAAGATTCATGGTGAAGCCAAAGCTGCAATAGCTGGGCTTTCACTTACAAGTGAAAACTATCCAGTGGCCATAGACATTTTGTCTAGCCGATTTGGAAATGTTCAGGAAATCATTGATCTACATTATGATAGGCTGATAAATATGCATGTAGCAACCAATAGAATTGGCAGCCTGCGTGATTTGTTAGATAAAATGGAACGCCATCTCAGGAGTCTTGAAGTTCTAAATCAAAAGATAGATCAAGGTGTGTTTGTTTCCATTATAAGATCAAAACTTCCAGAAGATGTTTTGATTCAGTTGGAATTACAAAAGGGTGTAGATAAAAAGTGGACAGTTAGTGATCTTAGCGATCAATTACGACAGTATGTTGTAGCGAGGGAAAGAGCATCAAAGGATGCTAAGGCTAATGAATCAAATAGTGAAAACAATGTGCAAAGTGCTGGAAGAAACAAAAATCCTGAAAAGAAAGGTAATCAAGCAAACCACGATAGTGGTTCTGCCCAAGCACTTATGAATACCACCGCTAAAGTACAGCAGCAAAAAAGAAGTAATGAAAACAACAAGAAGTGTCGTTATTGTGAAGGCCAACATTGGTCTGATCAGTGTAGTCAGTACAAAACAATTAGTGACAGAAAAGAGCGTATTAAGGGAAGTTGCTATAAGTGCTTAAAAGAGGGTCACTTTTTCAAAGAATGTAAGTCGAACAGGACTTGCATTTACTGTGGTGAAATGAATGTTCACCACAGAAGTCTTTGTCCAAAAAAGTTTCTAGTTAAAACAACAATGTCTCAAGTTGTCTGTGAAAAAGAAGCCGAGGTTGAGAATACAGATGAGGGTGGACTTATGTCAATGAAAGAAATGGTGTTGATGCAAACGGCTCTTACCGATATAAAAGATCCGAATAAAGTGGACGGTTCAAGAGTAAGACTTTTGTTTGATTCCGGTTCACATAGAAGCTATATAACACAGTCGCTTGCCCGTAAACTTGGCCTCAAAGAGGAAGGTGAACAAGTGATTAATGTGGTCACGTTTGGCAGTAGAGCAACCAAGCAAATTAAGACCACATACACAAACCTTGAAGTGAAGTTAAAAAATGGTTCATTTATTAAACTTACAGTAAATGTTGTACCATTCATATCTGGTGAGCTTCAGAGAAAGCCAATAAAAGATTTAGATTCAGAAAAGGTGAAAAACGTGATTGAGAGTGTTGTGTTGGCCGATGTGATTCCCAAATCAAGTGAAACGTGCCCTATCGAGTTATTGATAGGCAACGATTATTACATAGATTTCATGCTGAGAGAGAAAATTAGAATTCAAAATGGATTGTATCTTTTAGCCTCTAAACTTGGATGGATACTTAGTGGTAGATTAAGTGATTCGTGCGATGACAGTGATGAACCAAACATGTTAGTGATGACGTATGGTAGCAAGATTTGTGCAACAAGTGACAGAAGTCCAGTTGACTCTTGTATTGCATCTGGAGTTGAAATAGAGGACTTCTGGAATCTTGAGTCAATAGGAATTGTTGATAAGAAAACTAAATCCGAAGACCAAATGGCCCTGGAAAGTTTTCAAAATTCCTTACAATTCCATGACGGTAGATATTACGTCACATGGCCTTGGAAAGAAGAAGAACCAGATCTTCCAGTTAACAGAGAGCTTGCGTTAGGCCGTTTAAAGACGTCAGTCAATCGTATGAGGTCCAAAATGGACATTCTCAAACGGTACGATGACGTCATTCAGGATCAGTTGCAAAAGGGTGTGATTGAAAAGGTTCAAACGAATGAGATTGACGGAATTGTTCATTATATTCCGCACCATGCTGTTATAACGCCACAAAAAACAACCACGAAATTGAGGATCGTATATGACGCGTCAGCAAAAACAAGGAAAGAAAACAATAGTTTAAATGAGTGTCTATATAGAGGTCCAGTGCTTCTCCATGATTTGAGTGGAATGCTAATGCGGTTTAGAACTCATCCAATAGTGCTTGTTGCGGATATAGAAAAGGCATTCCTACAAATAGGTTAACAGAAAGATCAGCGTGATGTAACGAGGTTTCTTTGGTTAAAGGACATTGACACGTGTGTCACCGGTCCTGAAAATATCCAAGAATATAGGTTCACTAGGGTTCCGTTCGGGGTGATATCAAGTCCGTTCTTGTTAGGAGCTACTATTAATTATCATCTTGATACATATGAAAATGACATTGCCAATAAAATCAAGGGTGATATATATGTTGACAATTTGATAACAGGAACAACTACCGCCAAAGAAGCAACGGAGTTGTACAAAAATGCAAAACGAATGTTCAGTGAAGGGTCCATGAATTTAAGGGAATGGATTTCCAATGTTGATGAAGTGAGTTCTTGTTTTGCCGAAAAGGACAGAGCAGATGTAGAAGTGATGAAAGTTCTAGGTCATAATTGGGACAGGCGCTCTGATACACTTTCTTTTAATGAAGTGGCCACCTTGTCTCAGCCAGTGACAAAGCGCCTAGTTCTGAAGCATTTGGCTTCTATATTTGATCCGTTAGGTCTGATATGTCCGATTATAGTACCTGGCAAAGTCTTCCTTCAAGATCTTTGGCGAGAAAAACTAGATTGGGACGATCACTTAGATTCAGAGAAGAATGATAAATGGAAATTGATCAAGGCAAATATCGACCAATTGCACGAAATCAATGTTCCCAGATGTATCTGTAGTGAGGGTGTAAATAGCGTATATCAGTTAGCATGCTTCTGTGATGCATCTGAAAAGGCATATGCAGCAGTGATATATCTGCGTAAACATTCAGATAAGGGATTTGAAACCAATTTATTGTTTTCAAAATCTAGATTAGCTCCTGTTAAGCAATTGTCAATTCCAAGATTGGAGTTAATGGCAGTTGTTATAGGACTAAAGTGTCTTGAGTTTGTCCAGAAACATTTGAAAATGGAGATTACTCAAACTTACCTTTGGACAGATTCGCATTGTGTCTTAGCTTGGATCAATTCAGCAAATAAAATACCTGTCTTTGTGAAAAATAGGGTTGATATGATTAAAGAGTTCAAGGACGTTACACTATCGTATGTTCGAAGCCGTGAAAATCCAGCTGATATATCAGCTAAGGGTATGTCAACCCAAAAGTTAAACACGTGTGAACTGTGGTGGAAAGGGCCTAAATGGTTAGCCGAATCTGAGGAAAATTGGCCGAGATTTTTCGATTATGAGAATCATGCTAAAATGGAAAGCACTGAAGAGTCATCTAGTGTACAAGATGTGAGTAATGAAACAGATCACTCACAAATACTTATTCAATTATCCGATAAATCGGAAGAACTGGTATTTAATACACCTCTCGGAATTGAAATCGACAGGTTTTCGTCTTTGACAAAACTTCTCCGAGTTACTGCCCTTGCTATCCGTTTTATCCGGAAGCTACGAGGAGTAAAATTTGAAACACAATCGATCAGCAGAAATGATATAAAAGAAGCTGAAAGTATGTGGCTTAAGAAAATCCAATTAAGTCATTTCAAAGAAACGATTGAATCCATAGATGACAAAACCGGAACCGCTATACGTAAGCAGCTAGGCTTATTCCTAGACCCTGACACCGGTCTTTTACGGTGTAAGGGTCGAATGGAGTTTGCCGAACTCTGTGAAGGTGCAAGACGCCCAATTTTATTACCAAAGAAAGACAAATTTACAAATCTTGTGATACAGAAGGTACATCAAGAGTTGCTACACAGCGGAGTCGCTCAAACGTTATCGGCAATACGATTACGTTTTTGGATACCGCAAGGACGAGCTACCGTTAAGTCGGTCTTAAAGGGATGTACCGTTTGTCGCCGTTATGAAGGTGGCCCATACAAGATGCCTCCAATGTGCCCGTTGCCTAGCTCTCGCGTAACTGAGGCTAGTGCTTTTACTAGAGTTGGTTTGGATTACCTCGGTCCTTTGTACGTTAAATCGTCTCAGGAAAGTAAAAAAGTCTGGGTTTGTTTATTTACGTGTCTTGTTACGCGTGCAGTGCATTTAGAACTTGTGACAGACATGTCTACAGCAGAGTTCCTTTTATGCTTCCGTAGATTTTTGTCACAAAGAGGAACACCATGTGAAGTGATAAGTGACAATGCATTACAATTTCGCTCAGCTGATACTGTTCTGCGACATCTTTGGAAAAAGATTGCCGATGATAAAGACGTACTTACGTACGTATCAAATTCCGGCATAAACTGGACATTTAACGTTGAACTCGCTCCTTGGATGGGAGGGTTCTACGAAAGACTAGTTGGTCTAGTGAAAAGATCATTAAAGAAAACAGTGGGTAGAAAACTGCTAACTGTTATCCAACTTCAAACTCTTTTAAAAGAAATAGAATCGGTATTAAATTCTCGACCACTTGTCTACGTCACTGACGATATAAACTCTAGTATTCCCCTCACACCAGCACATTTTTTGACGGTCAATCCTAAAATAGGCATTCCGGAGCTTGAGACTTCAGACGATCCTGATTTTCTGCCACAACAAAACCACAGAGAAAAGCTAATTCAGATGTGGAAAAAGGGGCAGAAATTGTTGGATTCATTCTGGAGGATCTGGCGGAATGAATACTTGACCAGTCTTAGAGAGCGTACACAGAGCAAATTGAAGTGTGGAAGAGTTAGTTCTGAATATCAGCCAAATGTAAATGATGTTGTCATTATCAAGGATGACACTTCAAGGGGAAGTTGGAGATTTGGTAAAATTGTCAAACTGATGAAAAGCAGAGATGGATTGGTTCGATATGCAAAGGTTGAATTATCCTCTAAAAGGACATTACAAAGACCATTGAATCTCCTTTACCCTCTTGAAACATCATCAGATGGTGAAGTGAACATTCAGGAAAACAGTGAAATGATCACTGAAAATGGAAATCAAGGTGATATAAGTTTGATTCCAAAAAGAGCTGCTGCTACAAAAGCTTAACAAAAGATAAAGGCTATGAAAGAGTAATAATAGGTGTTAATGCCGACTTTTAACTTTCAACGGTAATTGTTGTAGAGTTAATAATTCTGTTACTGTATATATCAGTTTTAATAAGAGAAACGTACGGCACAGTTTTCTCGTGCCGCGTAAATTCGTGCATTGTACAATTTTTACATATTTCTCATGCAACGGCTCATGTGTTATTGCTAGCCGACGGTGTACATAAATTTAAGAAGTTCAACGGCTACCGGTGTCGATCACGAGCTATAATCCCGTGCATTGTACAAGTTTTAAAACAACATTCAAATATAAATTCACTGCTCGTGCCAATTTAACTATTCGGTATCTGCTAGTGTAACAATAAAGATGTTTATTTGCGACCACTGTAACCGAGAATATCGTTCCAAAAGAAGTATGAAAAGACACATAAAGGAACGACATACTAATAAAAAGGTGTTCATGTGTCCAGAGCAGGACTGTAAAGTAACATTTATAAGACGGAGTTACGTGATAACGCATTTGTGCAGAGTACACAAGTTTGACAGACAATCTGCCAAGGAAGTTGCTGAAAGAG
This sequence comes from Fragum sueziense, assembly GCA_963680895.1. Lineage (NCBI taxonomy): Eukaryota > Metazoa > Mollusca > Bivalvia > Cardiida > Cardiidae > Fragum > Fragum sueziense. Next base: position 18,451,806 of record OY804598.1, on the reverse strand, counting down.
TTCAGGTCAGAACGGAGACGTCTGGTCCCACATACGTCATTCCGGACCTAGAAGACATCAGTGAAGATGAGACGTGCTTCCAAAATGTTCCAGACGACAAAGAAGACGTCAGTTTGTTTGACGCTTTTGATATCCTATCGCCGATAAATGTGGATATCAACAACAACAACAACAACAACAGTGACGATTTTCTGGATCTACTAATTGATAGCGATATTGACAATATAAGTCTCGGCGGCAATCTACCGAATAACGTTGGTGACGTCATGGATAACACATCATCTCCCGAGGGCCAGAACGATGAAACGGACTACGATGCCAATCCAACGACAGAACAAAACAAAACAGACAGTGATGACAACGGATCAAATGAACAATACGTGGTGACGGCAATAAATCTAACGTTGATAAAAACGGATAAAATGAAAGACGGTGTTATAGAATCGACAAAACGCAGTGCTTCTATTGGATTTACCCAGAATATCAATGAACAGGACATTAAAGACAATCTTCCTGGTATATTCAATTATATTCAAAAGGAGTTTACTGAGTACGCCAACTATTATAATGACGCGGAATAAACATTCGTCGGTGGGAGTGTCGCGAATATCGCGATGTACATTTTATATACATGTATTTAAATTTCGTTAAATAATAGCAACACCGTCAGGTAGACGGCGCTAAATATTACGTAAAGTATCACGTGCAAGTTGTTAGCGTTTCACTGCAACGGCGTAACGCCGTTGCAATGACGGCGCTCCCAACTTGTATAAATACCCGGCGTCAAAGCAGTAAGAGTTAGAGTAAGATTTTGAGATGGACTAAAAGTACGTTTTTGGATTTATGTGGTTTGGATTATGTTGTTAATAAAATGCTAAAACTTTAAACGCCTTTATTTCTTACTCCAAAAAGATTAAAATGTTTTCAAAAGCTTTCTCATTGTGGCGGATAAGAATTTAAAATCAAAACCATACAGTCTTCTTCTCCAATCGTGAAAATATCCGCCACATGTACCACCTCGAATCGAATGAGACTCTGTTCAATCTGCGTTTAACGTTTATGTCTTTCTTGTATTTCTTTATACGACAACCCTAAATGAGTCTTTTTGTCACGACACAAAGCTTATTTTTGTTGGACGTTTTCCGACCAGACATCTCTATAATGAGTATGGTTCTTAGAATACAGTCATTGTGTTGGCTGGGGTTACTCTCCAAAGCTGAGGTCTACATGTATATTGATTAACCATCAAATATGACCTCCGCCGTTTTTGATACACAAACATCCAATTTGGTCGTCATTATCTAATTATAGCACATCATTTGAAATATCGAATCAAAATCATTCAGTTTTATCTTGCATGATCATTACGTATACATCACGTCGCTTCTATTTTTGACTGAAGCCGGTAACATTTGAATTAAAGAATCAAAATCATTCAGTTTTATCTTGTTTGATTACGTATACAAATTAATTACGCCGCTTCTATTTTTGGCTAAAGCCGGTAATTTGAAGCGTCAGCCAATGAAAGTTTGTATTCAATTGTTTTGTTGTGTATAGCCAACGAGTGGATACCGAAATCCCACCAAGGCCCCGGAATTAGACGAGAAATGATCCCGCGAGAACAGAGCATCATTCTATCATAATGGAATGGAGAGAGAATGTGCTCTGTTCTTAAGAGAGTAAGCTGGGGTATGCATGAGATAATACGCATATGTTATTGCTCTAAGAATCTCTGCATTTTAAATGTAGTATAACTTCTTAACTACAGCTTCTTTTAATCTATAGCTTCGGGATTTTGGAAGAAAAGTGGTGGTATGACTTTCATAGTAGACATATTATAACAAAAGTGTCAATGACAAACCACTGAACAAGGCCAAACTAGCTAAAATACTTTCCACAGACCGAGACAAATTATATGTTTGTATAAGACAAGACATTTCTAGGGAAACAGATCATCGGTTTTCATACGAAACTTCTAGCATGTATTGTTATGTCATTTACATTTTCGTTTCTTTATACTTAAAGTGACATTTCAGAATTTTTTGTCATAAATTTTACTTTTATTTTTATCTGAAAGAGCATATTTCCTTATGAAAATTCTGAAAATATCAAGCCAAAATATTGCGCCGTTTACGAGAAATTTATATTTTTGTATTAAAATTGAACAAATTGTTGTGGACAACAGTTCAGATTTATATGCAATTTATCGATTATGTCTTAACTTTAAATGCGTGTTTCTCGCTTATTGGCAACAACTTCAAAAAACTAATAGTATTTATACTCATTAGAACAACCAATCTTTGCATCAAGACATACTTTAAAAAATTGAAATTGGAATGAAATGTCCCTTTAAGCACGGTTTCTGTCGGGGAAAACATTGTCGAGCGCCAAATGTCAAAATACATACTCATTAGTCTGCGTGACGATAGGGAAAGATTTTATCCGGTTAACCGTGACGTTATTTCGGACAAACAAAATTAATAGTATTTCATGGGCGTTGTTATAATATCACGTAACTACGGCTTGGATCAAGCCGTAGTTACGAGATATTATATCAAAACCGACGGTTTATCAAAACATAACAGTAAAGCCGGTCTATTTTTAGCACAAAATGTATTTCTATTGTTTATATCTACGTTGAGCTTCTGAAACAGCTTTGTGGCCAATTACTTTACGTGTCAAACGATTTGACTTTGAATCAGAAACGCCAACACTGAACTTAAATTCTTCAAATCAGAGTCATGTATCGTGTGGCTGACAATAGCACGTTCGATTCTGTCACGTAAAGGACGTTTATAGTCACACAAATCCCACCAATTCTGTGAAGGCCATTTACGAGCGCTATTAAATGACCATTACTTCTCCCGCTGTAAATGCCCTCAATTGACATCTATAGCTGATAACAATAATTCGTTTCCGAGACCGAGTGTCAATCAAATGTATCTGCTGTATGAAATCACATTCCTACAATCAAGTATTTGTTCTTGTGCAATTATTAAATGGGTACATGAATTTACCTAAAAACATTAAACGTGAATCATTTTACTACTTCAAAAAGTAATGCAACAATTGTTACATAACATTCATTGTGTGACCTCCTAATAATAAAAACACATGACTTTCCGGTGAAGGCGGTTAAACGGGACAATCATTATATACTTAACGCCATATGCCTTTCTAAATTTTCAGATCTACTATGTTTGCATTTTGGACAAAATCTGAAAAGGCATAAATTATTCTACTTCTTAGATCCTGTTCATGGTTGATCTATGAATGTTTCTTTCGTTTTTTTTTTATTTTCATTATGTACGCAATGTCGTGTTTATATGGACGAATAAATGATGCCCCTGAATTATTCAATGTCCATCCGATTGTAACTGTTAACCCATTACCACACAATGACTCTTTTTGACGTCTCACAAGATAATTGCTTTGGAAAACATCGTGGAAAATGAAGAAATTGCTTGTGACAAGCAATTTCTTCATTTCCCACGATGTTTTCTGCCAAAAATGACCAACAAATTTTAAATTCCATTCACTTGAAATTACCGTCTGCAACATCTTTGAATTTGGACTAGTCTAAAATTTTGTCGTTTGGGAAAGGGTTAAAATCACAACAGTCGGAGACAATGTACAGAGGTCAGAACATTTGACGTGGCTAGTATCGATTTTAGATGGACTTTTGTAATACCAGGAGGACTTGTCCAGAAATACAGTGTTATGTAATCCAGACCAATGGTTTGTGTTCCTATGCTATCTTTAAAATTATACTTTTAAAATGGTTTGAATTTCGTCGCTTTTCAACAAAGGCATCGTAACTTCAGCTTTTCCCCATTTGATATAAAGCGATTTCCTGGCTGCCCTATTGGAATCTGTCCAGATGTAGATACTGTTAAAATGTCTAGAGGTACTCCGGAATACTGCTTGCAAATTTTAAATTTTCTACAGAGCGGCTATTTAATAAAACGATTCTTACATGTTATTTTTTTTAAAAAAATACTATTGTATATATATATATATATAACTTCTCAGTTTGAAACGCTATAATTGACTTTCAACACAACAAATATTCATATTTCTAATATGCTAATACTTGTCAAACACAAGGTTTTCCTTGCAAAAGCTTTAAAAAATTTAAATGATTGATCGATCAATAGTGAAAATAGAAATAATTAATGACATGAGTATTGCAGAGCTGGCCATTATATACTGACCAAAAGTCCTTATCGGCCTCTTTAAAAATGACGATAACTTTCTTAAACGTTATGACATTTTTATGAAATTCCATGAGTGAAGTTTTACGCGTAATGTTCGTGGATTTCCATGATGATTTACCAATATTTATCAAATTTAGATGTGTATTAAATGAAAAGCTCAAAAAGCTCTAAATCATGAAAGAGCTCGAGATATCACACTTTCACCAATTCAAAGTCCACTAATCGTTAGCTGCAACCCACATTAAGAAAAAAATTGGAAAACATTGTCAATTCTGAGTGACTATTGACTACAGAAGAAACCGAACGAATAGTAGGTATGGTAAAATGGCGTTTAAATTTAACCGCCAAAACATTTTATCTAGCGAATATGCTCAAATATGGTCTGGTATGGAAAAACGATGAAACAAACTTATTACACATACCCTACAGTTTGTTGCTCGCCGGGAATCACCGTTCTATATTTAAAGCATTTTCGAAGAAAAATGTGTTTTAGGTGTTGTTTTTGAGAACCGTTTTTACGCATATATAAGCTCTTTCAGTTTCTTCTAGGGCAATATTCCGCGCATAATTGTCACATTTTTTTCAATTTTTTTCTTAGTCTATGTTGCAGCTAACAATCCATGAGATAAAATTCACTACATTGACATTATTTCGAGCTCTGTGTGAATTTAGAGCTTTTTGGGCTTTTCTCTCATTGCGCTTCAAATTTAGTAAAACTATGGTAACACTTTTCGTCAAAATCATCTGGAAAGTTGTTTAAAAAATCAATTAGCAAATGTCATGAAAATCCTATCATCACAGAAAAAATATCGTTGTTTTTTTAAGTGGCCGGTTAGAAGTTTTGACTAGTATATAATGTAGATCAAACCCTTTTTATCATTCAAATAAAAAGGGGGGATGGTTATATTTTAGATAAAAGGAAATAATCAGACAAGATGTCCAGGTTAAACGTGGGAGCACGTAACGCAATAAAAACGATAAGAATGTTATTACAAGACAAAAGTTATTACGATATACGACTGATTTGTGGCATTCAATTGATAATATCTATCTTCTCTGACAAAACTATCAATTTATGTCTCCTAGCACAAATACATCAATTCAGAGCTGGGAATTGCATCATAAATAGATATTGGAACTTCGATCTTTAACGCCGGTTTTCTTGGAATTAGATGGAATCGTCTGGGACTGGGGAATCGCTATGAATGCATGGAAATGAAGGTCTACCGATGAAAAGCAACATCAAATGAATCACAATTGTAGTTTGATTTTTTCATGTACATTGTAAGTATACAAAGGCACTGCAAAAAAGGTTGATCTTGAACCAAGTTGGGCTCAAAAGCCTTAAGGGACACTTTTCCAGATCCTGTCCCTGATGTATATTTGTAAGTCTTGCATTTAAAATGGAACTTTGTATAAGTGAGTTGATTTGAGAATGTGAAAATGCGCGATCTGAGAAATAAAAAAACGTATCAGAAACGACTCGGACTTCTAAAACGTCTACATGATATAGAATATATGAAAATAAATTCATAGTAAGATAGAAAATATTAAAGCCAGGATCCGGAAAAACGTCCCTTATAGCATTTGAGACAACCAGGTTTTAAGATCAGGCCGTGCCTAGATGCAGTCTAGCCAGCAGCCATATTACTCTCAAATGGTTGCTACAGACCATGAGGAAGCTATTGGAGAAAAACATGGTTCCTGGTCAGACTGCGTGTATACACAGGCTGATCTGGAACCATGTTGTTCTCAAAAGCTATAAGGGACGTTTTTCCAGATTCTGGCTCATTTTTATTCAGACAAAACAGCTCTGAATCAATAATTTCATTGACAAATCATGTGTAATTGATCATTTCGTTTTTCCAATTGTCCTATTATTTTTTTTTGCTAAGGTTTCTTTGTAACAAAGTTGAAAGTGATCTGAATTTGGAGGATTAGCAGAAAAAGTTACATCCGTGATGTCATATCCTGTCGGAAATCCCAGATAAATGGTGACAATAAGTGACACTAGTAATTTAATTCTTCAAGACGGCTTGGCATCCGTTTAAACAGCACGATACTACTTTTTGCACCCAGGAAAATAATTTTGATTCGACCCTTTCCGACACTACAAAGAAATCAATCCTCTTCAAAGCCAGCCCTTTTTGAAGTTCTCAGTGGAAATTCCTCGGAAAAATTGAGGAACAAGAAATAAATGCTTATATACGCTATTTTCTCATTTCGACTTAATATTTATTTACAACTCCTAATATTTTGATCACCCGACTTATAGCATGCAGCAGATTTCGAAATAGACGTTTATTTGTATGTTTATGAGGACTGTTGGATTTGATAAAAAGCGAATTACATTCGACATATTCCGGATTTAGCCATATACATATACGTTATACTCTTCATAAAAGCTGGTGGCCATCATCATTGCATTGCGTTTGAAGAACAAGAGGAAAGCACAAATCATAGTAACAATGTAACAACGAACATAAAAGGATGGGCATAAGAAATCAGGGACATACAAATCATCCTAGCAGACAGAAATCATTGCGACTGTAATTAATTTTACGGATATTACTAAATGGTCGTCAGCTTCCCGGTCGTAAATTCACGTAATTGACAACAATAATTGAATTTGATATGAGTAATCTCCTGTCACTTGTCTTTGAGCAGGAAAGATATCGCTTTGCCTCTCATTCTGTCGATAAGGAAATGTTTCTAGGGCAAAAAAACAAAACAAATTGTTTAAGGTAAGGCCTGGGTAATGGGTAATGTGACCAGTTATGGAACGAAATCGGTATTGTGCGAATAGACGATTTCAAGGGAAGTAATTTTCATAGCTCTCAAATTTTGAATTTTTGACTTTTGTTGTGGTTTTGCCTCTTCTTCATACAATTTAGAAACATTTCGAAAAAAAATGTTTAGAATATTCCCCGGAAATCGGACCACGCTCAATTATTTCCGTTGTTACGAAAACAGGCGATAATGCATCTAACGGTACTTTAAAAATGCTCGGACGTCACGGAATAAATCAAAATACAACGATTATACCGGAAGCGTGTTACCCAGGTTTTTCATTTATTGTCGAAAATCATTATTTGAAAATAAACACAAAAAGACACGTTTAATAAGCTATTTGTTATGTCGTAAGGGAATTTATTCGGTTAAATAGTACGATTGTTGAAAAGCATTTATTTAACAATAGTTAACATGAAATATAACAGAGACGGTTGTCTGTGTCGATATTTACGTGATAACCACAAAAATACAAATTGTAGCATGGACATAGGAACAACTACACATATCATAGGTGAAATTCATGGTTTCTTCTCTCTTTTAAAGTAACAAGCCTGACCTTAAGATCACCTTTCACAAAATATGAGCCAAGATTTTCAAAAGGGTCACCTACAGCTTTTCTTACCAGAGTGGATACAGGTCAGTGTATACCCGTAAACTGCATGGTCACCATTCGGGCTGCTCGATATTTGTTTATTAACTATTTCCCCAACGAAATCTAGTTTTGACGTCCCAAATACTAGCCATGGCTATGGAATACATTGAGACCAAAGATGAAAATGCCAATAATCAGCTTTTCTTCTTTTGTCTCAATATTGTTGTGCTATACCAAGCATACATCTTTTCTTTATCAAAATGTATTTTGTCACTTAAGCACCTTTCATATTAGACAACCATTAAACATTTGTTGTTTAGGGAAACGGTTTAATAATACAGAAAATATAACGTTCATCTTTGACACAGTGCGTTGTACTTTGGTAGATCATTATCCATGTTGCTCGAAAACGCTTTAAATCCCATATTCAAAACCCTTACATATATTGGCTTGACTGTGTTGTTTGCATTAGTTTGACTTTGAACCTGACACAAAATATGGTATTTTCTAAAAGGATAAAATACATTTAGTAATACTGTAGGTCATTGCCCATCAGTATTACGAAAGGCTACCGTAAACCAATAATGATACCGTCAAACTGGCTGACCATTATATATTGTCTATGTCAGTTGTGATATTTAACAGTAACAATTTGATGGTCATTGAATAACTCTGGCAACAGTAATGTGACGAGCCATGTACAAATCGTCGTTGTTTGAGCACACATTTTCGCAGATAAGCAATGGTCGATGTTTAGTGAACGCTTTATAATGTACTGTGTTAACCTTCGACATTTATCTACTAGTACATTGTTCCTTAATTTACATGTTTGGGATTGTTATGGTTACACTTATTATACTTTGCATTCCTTTAAAAGAGAGTCAAAGTATTGACGGCATGAATGGGACTCCATACATCGGATACTTTTGATTGACACTCGGTCTCGGAAACGAATTATTGTTATCAGCTATAGATGTCAATTGAGGGCATTTACAGCGGGAGAAGTAATGGTCATTTAATAGCGCTCGTAAATGGCCTTCACAGAATTGGTGGGATTTGTTCGATTTGTGTGACTATAAACGTCCTTTCCGTGACAGAATCGAACGTGCCATTGTCAGCCATTTTAGGACAAAACTGTAAGTGAATCGTGAAGTGAATAAATGAATATCATTAAACCGCTTAGTTTCAAAATATGGTCACTCGATTTTACATCTAATCATTATGGTTTTGCTGTGAATGCTGTGTGTAGCATCAATCGAGATAGGGTTTGCACATTTTCCTCTTCACAATGTTGTTTTCTTCCTTCGTGTTATATACGGTGTACTCGGTTTGCATATCGTTGAAAACATTGACTTGTTTAGAAAAACGTTTTTGTCTTTTGTGTGTTTCTACAAGTCTAGAACAAATCTGAAACTATTAAGGTTATTTAGTTCAGAAACATAAATTTTGTGCAACTACGTTTGTGATGCATGGTTTGATTGCAATAAGGAAAGACGTTTATTGTTATACTTTTCATTATTCCAGACAATTATTAATAAACCGTCGCTTTTCAACAAAAACTTCGTAAATGCAGCTTACGTTAAGCTGCAGTTACGAGGTTTTTGTTGAAAGGCAGCAAAACAGTGCCTTTATTTTTTTTCATATATAAATACCGTAAAGAAATCAACGAATAAAAGTTGCACCCATGTTATGTTTTTTTTTTTCATTCATTATTGCAGTGCAATAATAACAAAGATTAGCATAAAAACAATAAAGATAATCTTTAGAAGTAGACTGACTCTAGCCAGTCTTGTTTGCTTTATTTCTCAAATATACATTAACCCTTTCCCAAACGACAAAATTTTAGGGTGTTCCACTCCAAAAATACCACAAATGACAAAATGGGTGTTATCAAAGATAAGATTAGTGTAAAAAATGGCAGAGAAAATATTGAGACAAAAGGAGACACTGTTGGTTATCAGCAGTTTCTTCTTTTGTTTCAATGTTTTCCCAAGCCTTTTCTATCAGGGACGTCAAAACCAGGTCTTGTTTGGTAAAGGGTTAAAACATGAAGGTATTTTTATGTTTACTAAATCTGCTTTACGTAAATTTCATGTAAAGATGGACATAACTTTAACTTTACAAACGATGAAAATACAAATGTCGCTTTCCAAAGCAGTCTCCCAAGTTGAAATTCATGGAAAAACTTACAGAGTAGGAGCCTATAATTCTATTTTCAGTAAATTTAAAGAATGTTAAATATTTCTTTAAAGAATACTTCTTTTTACGGTAAAACGCTTATTGTCGTGAAGCAAAGTCCAAATAGAAAGAAAAAGGTTTTGAATATTGAAGCTCAGCTCATGGTGAAAAATGATCGAGGAAATAGAATAGACAAAAGAGAAAATTTGCTCATTACGACACATTTGTTCTCTTATGTCTACTTTATTGTCACACATTATTTATCATTTACATAGAGAGATATTGAAAATAGCCCGAAACAGTGCGGTCGCAATTAATCAACCGCTCCTAGTTTTGCTCCTAAGATGATCTTGTTTTTGTTGTGATGGTGAGAGAAGCGCTAAGTACAATAGTACCGGCCGAAAATGACAGTGACGTGGGCTAATGTTTACTACTTGACAATCAATCAACTCTGTTCGTATTTGTAACGGTTTTGCAGCAGTAAACATTAGCCTACGTTACTGTCATTTTCGGCTGGGACTATTGTAATTTACATTTGATGAAGTGGACTGGCAGTAAAATATACATAATATCCTGCTAGAGAAATGTGTCAACAGTTACATTGCTTTATTTGCTTTAAATATGATTGACATAACATATAAGAACATTTGCACGTGGAATATTGAAACATATTCTAAGAATTTACTAAAACTCTTAAATAAGTTCAGAAAACTGTTAGGGATTTCATAAATTGTCAGTTCTATAAGTCTGTATATCACATATAAGTATTTCAGCGGTATGCTGTTAAAATGAATTAAAATATTAAGATTTAATTTCAGATGCAGGTCTTTACATATACCATGTAATTGTTTGGTCTGTAGCATTACGATTTCTCGTTACATCATTTGATTTTGGATGGTTTTCTTTCCAACCGTCGTTTCTCTAGCTTGTGTAAAGCTGTTTTTTGAAGAAATGTGTCGATACAAACCAGGGACCCGCTTTACTAACGAACGTATGATGATGTTTCGCGTATTTACTGGTAATAACGGACCTAATTGGCCCAATCTGATTTCTCATGCAATCAGATGTATTCTTACACAGTTAACAAAAACATGATCGTCAGACCGTTAGTACAGCGGGACCCCAAAACGCACGATGCTTAGTGAAAACGGACTATTTTTTTTCTTTAATTTTTAATACTTGATATCATTTCTTAAATTGCTTCGGTATTTATAGTGGTACCATCAACATTGAGACTCAAATGTACTTTTAACTATTGACTGTCCTACGTGAGAGGGGTGTTGTGATTAAATCTAACGGTAAACGCCTTCTTAAAATCACGACGTTTACATACCTGGTTTACATGTACCTCTTCAGTTTGACTCGTCTGTCCAGAGGTCATGGTTTATTTATAGATTTAGATCTCCATTCATAAATGCATAGTTATTTTATCCTAGGTCTAGGTCGCCATATATCGTGAGTGAATCACTGTAATGGGGTAAATAAGCGTTATTATGTTGCCGGCGTATTACATAAGTGGAACTAAATAACCGTCATTAACGTCCATTTGACATTCTTTCTGAGTAACGTCGACTTCATGGAAACAAACTTAGTGATTTTATTTATCTTTCTCTCTTTTGAAAGGGTTCATTATGCACCATTGATCTTCCAACTGACGGGGAATTAAAGTTTACCGCTTGTCAGATATTTATCACATTTGTGTATCATTCGGTTACAACGATGCTTTTGAATTAAACATATTTACTCTGAGCTTAAAAAAACCCAACATGAAATGGGATATAAATCTATAACAAACGTACTCGTCCATATTAATTGTTGTTGACAATAACTACATGAATGATCGCAATAACTGTAAACATGTTGTAGATAAAGTCTCAATCATCATTGCAGCACAATTCTATTGCCAATTTGATCCGCGTCACAAGTATGTTGTATTGTTTCAATAATGAATTTCAATTTGAACTTCCGCAGGTCTAGGAGCGTTGTTGCTTTTTAACCCTTTCCCAAACAAGACCTGGTTTTGACGTCCTTAATAGACATGGCTTGGGAAAACATTGAGACAAAAGAAGAAACTGCTGATAACCAGCAGTTTCTCCTTTTGCCTCAATATTTTCCTAGCTATATTTTACACAAATCCTTTGATATTCAATGCCCATTTTGTCGTCTGCAGCAACTTTCAAATTGGACCACCCTAAAATTTTGTCGTTTGGGAAAGGGTTAACATAGTTTGGACGCATATACAAAGAGACAAATAGACGGGAACTATGTAAAAAGGAGTACATTTAAATAACCACTTGACATCCATAAAATCAACACAAACAGAAATGATGCGATTGTTTCAGGACATGATGCATACTATTTCAGAGACTATGTAGAAAATGACCCTCATGTTATTTGTAACTATCATTATTTTTTTTACTAAATAAAGCATGTACCCAAGGATATAAAAAGCAGGGTCCATGTTTATGTGATGAAATAAAATAAAATAAAGATGTCATTAGGATACTGTGTATGCGCATCATACATGATCTGCTTTGTTATTTCTTCAAACTGCATATTACCATAAGGATCCATTTGTCATATCACGGATAAGATTTGCATGAACACATTTTTCTAAAACCTTTCTCAACTATTGCTTAAATTACAAGCCAGTTGAAGACGAAGACAAAAACATGATTTCGTAATATAAAACCAACGTTTCATATAATATCTATTAGATAATAGTTTGTACACAAAATGATGTAATCCGACGCATGTCAGCACAGCATGTAACGTAGACGGAATTCCCTGGCATGCATTGTTAACCCTTTCCCAAACAAGATCTATTTTGACGTTCATTATAGAAAACGCTTAGAAAATATTGATAATCAGCATTTTCTCCTTTTGCCTCAATATTTTTATGCAATAATTTACAACTTCTACACACAAAGTAGCACTCGTTTTGTAGCTCCTTTTTGAATTGGAGCTGTCAAAAATTTCGCTATTTAGAACAGGGTTAACTGAATAGACTGGCAGATGGGCGTGTTCTACAGGTGTATTATGTCGCAAGTTACGCCAAAAACAAGGTAACCACAGGTTATTCGAGCTGTAGTTACAGCATTTACGAAACGTAACTAACGACATATTCTTCTGCTCTAATCATTATCAGGTTTGTGAAAGGAATTTAACACAATAGTTTTCATTTTGTCATCAATACTATTTCAAATGTTTATTATTGTATGTCATAATAGTATAGAAACCAGTAACCCAAACCCAATGTCACGCTTAAATGTATTTGCTACCAATTTACTTACACGTACGTTAGGCTGTTCATGTCCTTTCCAAAGATTTGTCGTCTCTGATAGAAAACGCTTGGAAAATATTGAGACAAAGGAAAAGGATGCTAACACCAGCATTTCCACATATTGCCGCGACATGTCCCGTGCTATATTGTACCTATAGCGTAGATCTACATCTGACCATAGCCGTTTTGTTGTTGGTGGAACTATAAATCTACTTTTCAAATTTGACCAGTTTAAAATATTGTCGTTTAGGAAAGGAGTAACCTAAACATACAAAGGACCAGTCTGCGAACATATCGCGTATATATGTAGGTTTAACAATTTAACTTGGATTGGCACGTGACTAGCACGTTACATGTATATGTGTGTGTCCGGGTCTTACATCTAAAAAAGAACGCATTCTTTAACACCGTGCAAATGGGAACAATACAAATAACAGGAACTCGCTGCATCATGTGGAACAATAACTGTTTATTTATACTGTTCATTTATAATGCTACAGAGGATATTTTGATGTATGACATGACAGTTTAATTAAGTATTTAGACAGGGGAATCAGGAAAAATCAACATGCTTGAAAAGCCATGTCTTTCTTCATCCAATCAAAACTTCTGGGGATTCCTTGACCGATAGTATTATCTGTGTTGTGGTGCCGAGGATGTGTTTTGATGCAACTGACCGATCGCTTGACACGCCTATTAAAAAACTTGTTACAGTTGACGATTTATCTCCTACAATTACATTTCTTCCACCGATGCAAATAAATATTTTAGTACTTGCTTTATACACGAGTTCATTAAAGCTACGAATAGATATTTCCGAATAGATTGCATTTATGTTTAAACTTATTATAATAAGTTTTAACATAAATGCAACCTACTCGGCAATTTTTATTCACTAGATCTCAAAGGCATAAGCATGTCTCAATAATAACCACAAAAATGTTTTGGCATCATCTTCAGAAGATGCGATCGAAGTAAATAATATGTTTTGTACGAGAAAGATAATAGACAACGTAGGTTTTCTGCACAGAAACACTGTGTTTTGACATCGATCTGAAGCGATTCAATTACTGAGCTATTATAACAAACGGTACGTCAGACGGGCATTTAATTTGCTCTCTCAGACAAAAACAGCTTGTGCCAATTTGGTCCTGTTTCCTTTTGTTTCCTGTATTGTGTTATAAATTCTAGATTGTATATGGTCGTTTTTCTTCATATAACTAATCCAAAATAAAACGCTTTAGAAAAGGTACAGTAAAGAAATTCCTATAAATCAAAGTACTGAAAGTAGAGTTGGAGAGCATATTTGACACAACCCAAAATCATCAACCTGCGTCAATTTTGTGTGACGGAGAATGTATGTGAAGTTTTCATGGATATCCACTGAGAAATTCAGGATGATATTAATTAACAAGTAATGTATGGAATGACAGATGAACAAAATATGAAACAGTACATTCCTTTGGAATTAGAATCCTAAGATCATTACTACTAGATCACGCGGTCTATATAGTAGTGCACAAGTTATTTGATATATACGGGCACGTTTAAAAATCTGACCAAAGTGTGACATAATAATGTTAAGAATTACAGCTATTTTTACAGAACATCATCTGGATTTCCCAATCAAGAAGGCTAAAAATTATTCAAAATGGTTAGACATTGTCCAAATTATATTATAAATTTCTGTTCACTTTCTTTTAGCTAAAATTGTGTGCATAATCTTCTATAATGACAACAGAAAATCGTTTCACTCCTGACAGCATATATATTGCACAATATGAGAAATAGTAATCCACGAATTACTAGATAATAGAGTGCAGAATACCCACAAGGTTGATGCCTTCCTAAAAATGTGAGTGGTAGATTTCTAGCTAAATAGACAAAAATGAGAAAAAAGAAAAGTGTTTCACTCCTGACATCAGATTCAGAGGGTTATTGTATAAAACAGCCTCCACATCCTAAACCAGTGAAGATAAGATTAAAAGGTAATTTTAAGGTAATGATGCGCATGTTGTTTTATGTATTAAAAGTGCTTATTGTAGTATCCTGTCACAATCTTTTATTTATCATAGCTTAGAAACCGTGTACAAGTGAAAAATGACACACAAAAAGCTTTTCGCCCGTGACATTTTTTATGTATATTTTGTAGTAGTGAAGCGATTTTCTTTAAACTTAGTACACGGTATGTAGACACAATACCACATCTTTTTAGCATTTAATTAGGTTGAATATGTATCTCCGTAACAGCAGAGTCATGTAAAAAGTGAATGGTCACATTTATTTAAAACTTGCCCATACATGAAATAAATATATTTAGTTTGACATCATCTCGATTTATCAATACAGAACGAATTCTCTCCTTGGAATTGACTCAACTGTTAATGGAATTCACTGTCGATTGGAGAATTCTGCTGGACTACATTGATGGCAAATTACAGCACCGATCGCTTTTCTATTTCAGATTCATTTGGTTGAAATATCTGTCAAGACCATAAAAGCTACACTTTCAAAACAATGCCATGTTTGATCGGAGAGGATTCGTATTAGTCTTTGCCCTCCTTTTGTATTTTTACGGGATACTATGTTCTAAAAGTAGTTCCGAATATGTTTGGCTTGCGCAATACATATGGGGGTAAAATATTGAGATGTGCTCTCCAAAAACTATCTGTTCCTATGTCCGTTCTTTTGTCTGTTCGCAAAAGGTAACGAATAGTCCGTCTCGTCTCATTTTCGTGTGCGATGTCGATGATGCCTATTTACCGTAATCCGATGTCTGCCTGAAGACGACACGTTAAAAGCATAATATCGAAAGGCGATTATGAAAGTCTGTTGAGAGCAAATTGAGGAGGATATACTTGATTTATATTTGCCCGTCAGAAAACCTTAACGTCAGATTTCTGAATTTTTCAACATTGATATGTGCACGGTTGTCATGATGGACAAATAATGCACGTACTTTCTTGTGGTAGGTTGTATTATTGACAAAAATGGGAATTTTCGTACATCCAAATACAGAAAATTTCGGAGGAAAACGGATGAAATGCTAAAAATAAATATAGTCTTTATGTTCAAAAAAGTTTTCAAATCGAACGTCAGAAGCAGAAGTTGTTATGGTAAAACGTTTTAACTCAATTCCACACAGTGACGCATTTTGACTCCCTCACATGAAAACGTTTGGAAAACATCGAGGAAAACGAAGAAAATGCTTGTGACAAGTAATTTCTTCAATTTTCAACAATAGTATCTGACCCAAAAACAGAAATATTCATAAAATTTCATCAACTTCAGATTGTCGTCTGCAACACCTTTCAAATTGGAAGAGTCCAAAATGTTGTCGTATGGGAAAGAGTTAAGCGTCAGATTACCCATAATACGTCTAGATTGGAGGTACTTATGTAATGTCAGACCAATTAAGGGAACTATTTTCATCATTATAACCATAAAAGGCTTGCAAGCTGCAGCCAACATTCCTCCTATCGTCGCTTTTCTTTAAACCTTCGTAACTACAGATTGTTTCAGCTGTAGTTACTAGGCTTCTAAAAGCAGAGGCAACATATTTGTATAAATCGTTGCATTTATGAATGATTTTGGTAGAGTGTAGCCTGGATCCAGTCGTCAATATACAATTTGGTCAATAAGACACAACATAAAAGACTGATACCCGTTACGTATTGCCGCACCCGTTTTTGACGTAATGATATTGACATTTAGACCAGAGAAAGTAAAAGAGGGGAAAATGATCAGACTGGAACAGAGTCTAGGTTGAGTGTATTGAGCAACATAATCGTTGGCGCAGTTCATTGTACAATTTCATGGTTCATCGCTCAGACGGATGTACCACACTTACATCCAACGCGGTTCCTATGTTTGCCATACAACTCTTTTCGGCAAGTTGGTGTCTATGTGTTTCAACGAGTTTATCAATTCGTAACATTTCGTAAGATTCGTAATTGTTCTTTAATGACCCTGTTTATCAAAAGACCTATTTTCCTCTTTAAATTCACCATTTTCTGAGGCTTTGTCGAAAGCAGATCTTGTTTCTAAACAATTGAACACAATGTGTACCCATTGTAACTTTCCACCTATATCGCCACAAATCTTTGTAAAATCGACTACTGACCGGTAGGTTTACTTTAGAATTTCGTGAACAATTAGCGTCCTTTCGTCAAAATGTCTTTATCAAAAAGAACACCCTTGTCTTTTTTAATGTGAAATACACAGACACACACAAAACGAAATCTTCCTAAACTTCTGCGAGCAATGCAAAGAGCTAAAGGTTATAAGCATTTTCGGTCGTACACACACATTATTATGGGTCTATACAGATTTTAAGACAAATAGATTTTTACAAAAAATATATATAGAGAAGTCTATCAACACCCAAATAGCCTTAAAACGTGAACAACTTTTAAAATAAATTTCCATCTGGTAAAAGGTTGATTTTTGTCATCTTAATTATAATATTTCACAATATAGTGCTAAAACAAGTTTTAATGGCCATTATCATAAACTCTTAATCGAAAATCGGTTATGTGATACGAAAATGTCCGTTAAATTGCAATTAGCAACAGTTTAGTGTGAACGTTAGCAGGTATTTAGACCCAATTAATTATCGTTTATTAAACAGAACATTGTTGGAATAAAATATCACATAACCCAAAATCATTCATATCTTTAAGGTAGAATATCCGTAATGTGGCCAATTTGAGATTCATAAAACATATCATTTTTTCTAGATTCGTCGTTACGTATCTGAACTTATTCGGGCGCGGTCGTAAACATTCGGCGGTGGTAAAGTCCGGGCCGAATGTTTTGACGTCACCCGAATAATTCGGACGTCGCACGAATCTTATTAGGGGTAGACTACCTTAAGCATGCACCCCTTTAAAAATATGGATAAATTCTTGAAGCACCGTTACTTGAGGACGCGTCACATATGGGAGCGTTTTTTTTTAACCCCTTTCCAAACGGTAAAATTTTAGAGTGATACACTCGAAAAACTAGTACAAATGACAAAATGGATGTTATTGAAAATAGGATTTGAGTAAAATATAGCACATAAGTTATTGAGACAAAAAGGAGAAACTGCTGGTTATCAGCAGTTTCTTCTTTTTGTTTCAATTTTTTCCCAAGCCTTTTTACTAGGGACGTCAGAACCAGGTCTTGTTTGGGAAAGGGTTAACCGAGAATCTCGTGCCTACCTATTCAAAAGCTATTACTGCAGCCAGACTTCAATCATCGTATTCATAATTTCTGCATTATTGCGTAAGACTGTGGAATCCCTCCGGTATGAGCTAGGCGATAAAATAACCTTTAACCATTTACCACAGTTTACCATATCAGTATTACCAAACGGCAAGATTTTGGACTGTTCTGAATTAAAAGATGATGCAGACAACAATTTCAAGTTAAAATGATTTTGTTTTTCGTCTTTTTGTGTAGAAAACATTGTGGGAAACAAAGAAATTGCTTGTCACAAGCAATTTCTTCGTTTTCCACAATGTTTTCGAAAGCCGTTATCTTGACGGGCATCAACAAGCGTCCATGTTTTGGAATGGGCTAACCATTTCCTAAACAATTCCTGTGGAGTAATTCACCAATTAGTCTAAACCCCAGTAAATTCTCGTGTAGGCCTAACCAAATGAACACTGTACAAAAATATTTTGACGTTTATCCATCTTTTTGTTTAACCAACAATCTTAATATTACAAGAATACGTTGACAGCGCCATATAAATGATCTGGCTGATATAAATTTTGATCCAGAATTAAATTCTATTCATCTATACTGAAATAAAATCGTGACATGCTATGGTGGTGCTACAAACTTTCGACGAATTTCGTAATTGGCATAACAATCTCTTGGAAAATGTATTTCCAGTTGGAACA
This sequence comes from Fragum sueziense, assembly GCA_963680895.1. Taxonomy (NCBI): domain Eukaryota; kingdom Metazoa; phylum Mollusca; class Bivalvia; order Cardiida; family Cardiidae; genus Fragum; species Fragum sueziense. Next base: position 18,432,852 of record OY804598.1, on the reverse strand, counting down.
TTTTAGTGTTGTAGGTTATTAGAAAGCTATGGGGTTCTGCCCAAAATGATTGGAATAAAAAGTAGCTTTCGAGACAATTGTGCAGTTTTTAATAGTCCAATACCCATAAACGCCCCAAGTTTATTCTTATTTTATAGCTTGTTCTTTAATCATTCGTTGCGGGATGATGAAATAAGAAGTTCATTGTAAATATTTGAACATAGATAAATATGGAAATTGTGTTTAGGGCCTAATTGCATAAGATAACAGCATGGATCTAGATCAGCCTGTGCATTCGCACAGTCTGATCAAGATACATGCTATTCTCAGGCCCGTAGGAAAAGGGCTGGGGCTAGGGGCTAAGCCCCAAATTGTTGGCCAAAAATGCTGAATTTTCCTTGTTTTACACTGAAAATGTAGGGAAAATCTAATTTAGCCCCCTTCCCCATATTCAGACACAGGGGCTTCAGCCCACCAAATATGAAATTACTTTCTACGGTCCTGATTCTTCAATATATTGTTCCCTTCCATTTGCAACTTTAACCCTTTCCCAAATATTTAGGACAAAATTTTAGGATAGACCAATTTGAAAGTTGTTGCAGACGACAAAATGGACATTGAAAAAGAAAGGAGTTTGTACAATATAGCGAAGAAAACATTGAGACAAAAGGAGAAACTGCTGGTTATCAGCAGTTTCTTCTTTTGTTTCAATGTTTTCCCAAGCTTTTTCCAACAGGGACGTCAAAACCAGGTCTTGTTTGGGAAAGGGTTAAGAAGTTAGCTCATATCCTGATCCGACTGAACTTTGGCACACTTTTATCAGGGATCAAGATGGTCTAGAATGGCGTAATGAGCCTTTTTCAAGAGCCCGGCTCATTAGTATGGAATCAATTAAGCGGGATTCTCGAACCAAGAATTGATGTGCTAAATGACATTTAAATTGAATTTTTCAATTTCATAAAGCAGGTATCGTTTATGAAATAAATGTCTGTGTAGATCGATTAATTCAATATTCCTCTAAAACAATACCAAAATAACGCGAATGGAATTATTTTCAGTGTAGACCTTTAACCATAATGCTCTGTCTACATTTTACAATTTCAATTAAATTCGTTGATTGGGGTTTTACACATCGTTCAACTGCTATGGTCATATCACGGCGGCTGGAGCATCTAACCATGTCACTGTATTCCTGTCATTTTTCATACCCATACTCACAGTGTAGGAGCGGAAGTGTGTGAATGCTTGTCTTTGAGTGATAGCTTGTGTGTCTGTACATCGAGGAAATGCAACTTGGTAAATATCAGCGGTTGACATAGGTAAGAAAAAGTTTATGATTGATAATTATTTCGACATATATCTTATATTTTGTTGTAATGTCGTAATATTGAGTAAACATGATAGGCATCGTCCTAATATGCGCCCGGTCTGAACGATTTAAACCATAAAAAATGCCTTTGTCATTTGGTTGGGAAAATTGGAGCATGATTTTCACCACCTAAAATTGCCATTTTTATCGCTTTTTAACATTCATCGTAGTATTTATTCCCAAAATTAAATGACTTTGTGTAAGTATTTTTTCACTAAGAACATGATTCAGGCAAAATGATATCCATTCCAATAAAAGTCCCGATTTAAGTGTCCACAGTTTGACAGTTTTTATGTACAATCGTTTGGCTAATGACAATTTCCTTATGAATTTATTGTGCAATCGCTTACAAGCAATTTGTAATGTCACTTGCCTATATTTCACACGGATTAAAAAATCAACACAAACACGAAAGTTCAGTTTATCTTCTTTAATTTGTTATCCAATGTTCAACTGGATTGGCTTCTTTTTTGCTTATATTTCAAAATTCATTTTAGCGTGATAAATGAGTTTATAAAATAGCAACGAATTTTGTGCTAAACGTGTAGACTTGATTTGTCGCTATGTTTTGATTCTTGACTACGACTAGAATAAAGCCGTAGTTACGGAATTTTGTAACAACACCTTCGAAATAATATTGTTTGTCCGAAATTATGTCACTGTTTACTAAATATATCTGTGCCCTATTCTACATCGAATCATGAGCCGTGACGAAAGGTTACTGTATATTCCAATACAAGTCAATTGGCAAAGAAGCATATTTCTTACTGAATGATGGCGAATGATGACACAATTGCTGTCCGCGGTGGCCGTGACAGTACAGTACAATCCCGCGTGTATACTCAACGGATTTGGTGGGATAAAGTGTACCGTACGCGTATTTGATTGTGCCATTCACCATTCGCGATGCTACGCACTTTTGAAAACCATTACGTATGCCTTGACGAAATCACATTTCATTGCAAAATCGTACGTTTACAATAATTGTGTTTTATAAAATTATATATAACAGGTGGTCCCTGTCAAATGTTAATATCGGTTAGAGCCAGATTTTAACAGATTGACAAAGATTCAATTCAATTTTACTTTAGTATAGTATTTCGTAGATGTAAATCAAATATTAGGTTAGTTATTGAAGATTTTATAAAATTATGTCGCGTGATTCTCATTATGCAAAGATTTCTTATTTTCCCGACATTTATTCTGTGTCTTTTACGGGCGAGCATAATATCATGACAAGAGGACCATGATGGTCCTTTATCGCTCACCTTAACTTAGATAGAATGAAAGACACAATGTTGTCAAGTTCAAGAGCACACAATTAAAGATGCAAGATTATGATCTAGCTGAAAACTGCTTTCATAATCTTGAATGATCAATATTTGTGGCTGTTACAGTAAAAACAAAGTGGAAGAAAACAACAATTTTGTAACAGTCAAGGGCACATAACTCTGTTCTGATAAAGATATTCTCATCAACATTATGTCCAAGTTTTTTATTGGTCAATATTTATTGCTGTTTGAGTGAAAACAAAGTCCAAAACGACCGATCAATCTGAAAAATTGAAATAAAATAAGATCTAATGGTCACCAACATTGTGATCAAAATGTGTCTTGATTGGTCAATATTTGTGTTTGTTAGAGTGAAAATAAAGTCGAAAACGGTAATTTTGTGAAATTCAAGGGCCAATATCTCTGATTTTTCTTGTCCAATCAAGCTGAAAATTTACCTTATCCAGGATCTTATGGTCACCAACATTGTGGCCAAGTTTTGTCTTAATTGGTCAAGAAATGTAGATCCCACAGTGTAAAGAAAGTCTAAAACGGCAATTTTGTCACCGTCAAGGGCACATAACTCCAGACTTCCTACTTCGATCAAACTGATAATCAATCTCATCCAAGATCTTATGGATACCAACATTATGGCTAAGTTTAGTCTTGGTTGGTCCATATTTGTAGATGCTAGAGTGGTAAAAAGTCAAAACTAGCCATTTTTATGTTCAAGGGCACATAACTTTGAAATTCCTAGTCTGATCTGACCCAAAATCAAACTCATCTGAGATCGTATAGTCACCAATATTGTGGCATAGTTTTCCCTTGATTGGTGAATAAATGTAGATGCTACAGTGAAAACAAAGTCGAAAACGGCAATTTTGTCAAATTCAAGGGCACATAACTCCAGACTTCCTGCTGCGATCACACTGAAAATCAAACTCATCCAAGATCTTATAAATACCAACATTGTGGCCAAGTCTTGTTTTGATTGGTCAATATTTGTAGATGCTAGAGTGGTAACAAAGTCAAAACTAGCCATTTTTGATGTTCAATGGCACATAACTTTAGACTCCCAAGTCCGATCTGACCCAAAATCAAATTTATTAGAGATCTGATGGTCATACATGTTTTGCCTAAGTTTGGTTAAGATTGGTCAATATTTGTGGGTGCTAGATTGGTAACACCAAAATGTGAAAAGACGGATGGACAGTCAGACGGACGCCGACGGACAAAAAGCGACCACAATAGCTCACCTTGAGCACTTCGTGCTCAGGTGAGCTAAAAATATCAGTCGAATACAATGCAAAATGAGGTAAAGGCGCATTCATTGCAATCAATATGTTATATATGCAATTCAAGCCGTTGTACAAAAGTAAATATTTTTTGTCAGGCTATTGTACAGGACTTGACAATTGATTGTACAAAAAAATATTTTTTTGAACGGCAAAAATGGGAAGTTTTAGACGGTTTCATAACCAAATAATTATTGCAGTCTCAACACACACATATGCACGAGCTGTGAATGAAAATTTTGTTGAGAAAGACCCTACAGTATGCATCTATTCGAGTGAAAACTGCGATTCGTAACAGCTAAATCTCCCGTTTTAGTCCATGCCCCTAGTGAATCGGGCGTAAAATGATTTAAATCTAGAACCAATGGCTCCGATTGCTCTAAAAATATTACAGGGAATAATAAATATAGAGATTGGTACAATGATCTGACAAAAGTGTTGTGTTTATCCAGAATAAAAACATAAATTCTTACCATTGTCAACCGCTAATGTTTACCAAGTTGCGTTTCCTCGATGTACAGACACACAAGCTATCACTCAAAGACAAGCGTTCACACACTTCCGCTCCTACACTGTGATACTACCACAACATTTTTACAAAGGATGAGTGTCAATAAGACCCTTTCCGTGACCCAACCCGATTTTCTTCATTTTCGCCACACATGACCACTAACATATTGACCTTATGTAGGCAAAGTATCAACTTGAACGGAGCCTTGGTTTGGAAGATATATTAAATCAAAGTGGGTGGGGTAAGTCACCCACCATGTCATTAGATGGTAATCAATTTCTTATACAGTTTTACTAACAATTTATAATTTGAAAATTGCTGATGCAGTGTTATATATGTGTATTGCTCCTTGATTACATGTTGTTGTTTATTCCATTGGATGCCATGTACAGGAGAAAAGGGGAATTAAACTTGTTTATGATTTTTTTTAGGATTTTTGGATGGACTAACTTTACGAAAAGCCACAACAGGCTTTTATTTCTCATTTCATTTGATTTATCTTTCTGATTGTGAATGAAGATATATTACCGTAATTTGTAATATGAAAATTTTCAAAATAGCTTTTTTATTATCTGAATTACTTGCCCTTGATTTCTTGATAAAATGCCAAAAATTATAAGAAGTACTATTTCGTTTCTAAACCAAACATTTCTGTATAAATCACCATAAAATGCCAATATGAGGATGATATGAGCCTTGTGTACACAAAAACATCACATAAAGAGGTTGCAATTGTTATCTTAACAGAGTGGGTGGGGTAATATACTCCAAAATTACGCATGAAACAGACATGAATTTTTCATAGTCAGAATTGCTTGTATAGCATCCTAAATATGTGGAAACGTTGTTATTAGCTCATCTGAGCACAAAATGTTCAAGTTGAGCTATTTTAACTGCTTTTTGTTTGTTGTCTGTCTGTCTATCTGCCCATCTGTCTGTTCTTAATTTGGTCTTTACACTCTAGTATCCGCAATTATAAGCCAATCTTGACCGAACTTTATCAAAACAAGTATAGTCATAAGTTCTCTTAGGAGTTCGAATATGGGCCGGATCAAACAAAAAAGTGCAGAGTTGTCTGCCTTTGCAGGTCAAAAATAGCTAATTTTGACATTGTTTCTACTATAGACTCTACATTTATTGTCCAATCAAAATGAAAATTAGTCGTAGTATTGGGTACCATATGAGCTCGAATGACATCGATTTTAAGTCTGATTGGATCAGAAAATTACCATTTTCGACTTTGTTTTCACTCTAATTTTGTCTAATACAAGGGCGGATAACTTAGCAAGTCTTACCCTAATTGTGTTGAAATTCACACTTCTCCAAGTTCTTATAGTCAAAAACACTGTGTCAAAAGTTCATTTTGATTGGTCTATTTTTGTGGTTTTTAAGGATAAAACAAAGTCGAAAACGGCAATTTTGTCAAATTCAAGGGCAGGCAACTCCGCAAATTGCTGTCCGATTGTGCTGAATTTAAACTCATTCAAGGTCTTATAGTGACAAACGTTGTGTCGAAGGTTTGTCTTGATTGGTACGTACAGTCAAAACTGTGTTAGCGGCCACCTGTGTATAGCAGCCAAACTGTCGTATGCAGCCAGTCCAGGTCCTCCCAAGCAATTTTACTCTGTAAAGTAACTGTGAATAACACCAAACTGTCTAATGTGGTCAGTGGCCAGCCTTAATTGTCCCAATTGCTCTTTACCTATATCCCCTTAAGCACCCATGCACAACTAATTGGTGGCAGGCAATGTGTGAAATATTGATAATACATCTGGCAATTTGCCTAATCATGTGCATAAACCATGAAAAGGTGTGATAAACAGTTAAATGCCATATGAAAGTGTACCCTTTTTACTTTACAACACTTGCCTTTTCTTCATATTAATAGGGCCAGTCATACGAGTAGACATTTACATCCAGCCTTCAGAATATTCTTTTCTGTATTAAGCAGCCAACTGTCGTATGCAGCCAATTTTGGCGTGTCCCTTGACTGGCTGCATACGACAGTTTCGACTGCATTTGTGTTTGTTAGAGTAAAACAGTTGAAAACAGCATTTTTTTCAAATTCAAGGGCCCATAACTCGTGATTTTCAGATTCGATCAGACAGAAATTCAAATCCATTATAGCTCATATAGTAACCAACCTTGTTTTTAATTTTCATCTTGATTGGTCGATAAATGTAGATGCTAGAATGGAAACAATGTCAACACTAGCTATTTTTGATGTGCAAGGGCAGACAACTCTGGAGTTTTTATTTCGATCCGGCCCATATTCGAACTCCTAAGAGAACTTATGGCCATACTTGTTTTGATAAAGTTTGGTCAAGATTGGCTTATATTTGCGGATGCTAGAGTGTTAAAACCAAACCAAGAACAGACAAGATGGGCAGATAGACAGACAGACGACGAACAAAAGGCGATTGAAACAGCTCAACTTAAGCATTTTGTGCACAGATGAGCTAGTTACAACGCTACCATCCATTTAAGGTGCAATACAAGCAATTCTGACTATGAAAAATTCATGTCTGTTTCGTGCGTAATTTTGGAGTATATTACCCCACCCACTCTGTTAAGATACAATTGTAACCACTTTATCTGATGTTTTTGTGTCCATAAGGCTCATATCGTCTTCCTGGTGGTATTTTATGGTGATTTATACAGAAATATTTGGTTTAGAAACGAAATAGTACTTCTTATAATTTTTGACATTTTTTTTCAAGAAATCAAGGGCAAGTAATCCAGAAAATACAAAAGGCATTTTGAATTTTTTTATTACAAATTACAGTAATATATCTTCATTCACCACCAAAAAGATAAATCAAATGAAATAAGAAATAAAAACCTGTTGTGGTTTTTCGTAAAGTTAGCCTATCCAAAAATCCTAAAAATTCATAAACATGTTTAATGCCCCTTTTCTCCTGTACATGGCATCCAATGGAATAAACAACAACATGCATTTAAAGTGCAATACACAAATATTTCACTGCATCAGTAATTTTCAAGTTATAAATTGTTAGTAAAACTGAATAAGAAATTGATTACTATGTAATGGCATAGTGGGTGACTTACCCCACCCACTTTGATTTAATATATCTTCCAAACCAAGGCTCCGTTCAAGTTGATACTTTGCCTACATAAGGTCAATATGTAAGTGGTCAAGTGTGGCGAAAATGAAAAAAATCGGGTTGGGTCACGGAAAGGGCCTTATTGACACTCATCCTTTTCCACTCGCCCACATAGGTTAACGTTTTTTTTTTGTACTATTGGCGGGTGACAATTTTATCAGAATGGATACATGCCACGGCCGTTGAATATAAAAGTATTTCAATGGAAAAAAATGCAAAAAGTAAAATGTAAGTCGTGAACACATTAAAGATTTGGGTTATCATAAATTACGTAGTTGTTGAAGATAATTCCCACTCGTTATTTCAATGCAGGACTCACACATTATACTTTGTAAAGGCCTCAAGACGCAAAACTTTTTACAGCATGCCAAACTTTTTTTTAAAATATATCTGCTTATTTTGTGAACTATACTATATTACATATGTATTTTTCAGGATTCAAATGAAATTGAATGAGAGTGAGATAAATCATGACCAATATTGTGTGATTTCAATTGAAACCAAAGTCAGAAATAGCAGGGACATTTGTTCCTTTTCATAATCGTCGCTTTTCATAGAAAAAATTGTAACTGCATCTTTAAACAAGCTGCAGTTACGAGGTTTTTGTTGAAAAGCTCCGTAATGTTTTCTCTTGTCTCGTATTTCGTAAGCGGCATTTAAAAATGATACACTTTAGTCTGAAAGAAAGGAAATTTTCATTCCCTTTTTTCGTTTTAAACTGTTGTCTGACTCAATAAAAGGGACCATCTGGAAATTTAAAACAATATCTGATGGACCCTAGTCAGTATGCACGGCTAATAGGATGATTATAAACGTTTCTCTTAGACTTTCCTGAACCTAGAATGTTTCTAGCCTTACTACATGTTCAATTTCAAAATGCAAATATTTTGTTGACCTCTGCCGAGTCTATTCGGTTTCTCATCTAATGGTTTTATAGACTTTCTGGTTGTATCTTTTAGCTTGGCATTTCATATATTTCTAGTAAACTTCTATGACTGCTAAAGTCTTTCCCGGGCGACATCTTAGATCTCTGCAGATTTAAGAAAAGTAAGGTCCTGCAAATTAATTCCATTAATTGATTCTATAAGATTTAGTGAAAAGTCTCAAATGTGATGTGGGGTAAAAGTCGTACATTTCTCGTTATTTTTTACAAAGGGATCTCAAATCGTCGATGTTATCTCTCGCAATGTCAGCTTTAATCAAACAGGAGTTCAGAGTTACGAGGTTTTGCAATGACACAGACGAAACATTAAAATTTAAACCCCCATTTTTGCATGGTGCGACACCCGCCAGCAAATAAATTAGAAAATACTTTCTCGACAGAAAAAATAGAGGAAACTTGAAAAGACGGTTTTAATTTCGTCTTTTGTTTATTAAAAAACCCGTCTGGCCGCTTAAAACATGGGATCAAATTCTAAGAGATTTTACGACTGGCTTATAGACAGTATAAAATATGGCTTCACACTTTATATTGCTAGAAAACTGGTTTTATTGTTGTTTTATTTTATTCCTGCACAAAATGTCGAAAGTGCTGTTTTAATGTTTATCTCAATTATTACAGGACATGAAATGTGTATATGTGAGTTGTCTGTCCTTCCTTTGTTTTGTTGTATGTTCGTTAAAAAGGCTTGGCAAAACTTTGGGACAAAAGCAGAACGTTCTGGTATCCATCACTATCCCCTTTTGTATCAATATTTTCTGTGCTCTAAAGTGCACAAATCATATCTTAATCAAGATCAATGTTGTCGGTTGTAGCAGCTCCCAAAGTTGTTCAGGAAAGAACTAAAGGAAAGTACGAATATAAGTATTTGCGAAAGACATAGTGGCAACAATTGATTAGGGAAACAGAAAAAAATAATCACAGTGAGAAAATGAGAAAATATTGGTTATATGTATCAGCATTTTCTTTTTTTCTCTCAAGAGTTTCCAATCAAACATGCAGTGGATAATTCAAAATAACAACTCGTTTTGTGAAAGGATTTGAAAACGAAAGCCGGTGGATTTTAATGACTTCTATTGATGAGTCATTATTGAATGAACCATCTGTTCTAATAAATACATTAATGCGCCATCCTTTTCATGATGAATACAATGTATTTCCATTTTGTAATTACTTTCAAGTAATTTGACCAATGATCACAATATGTTTCACGTATTGTCCAACAAGGTTAACCCGGGACAACTTAATTTTCGTGTGCAATGTCCGTTAGTTGAGCGTCTTAACAAAACAAAGCCGAAGTGGGGTCATTACATATGCAGATGTCCCGGGTTAATCTTGCTGGACAATACTGAAACGTACATTTACTGGTTGAAGTAATATTGATATCTGGCATCGTTTGCATTATCTTCCAACTTGCGCCAGTCTATGATTGAAATGACTTGAGATATATGCACACGTGTATTCCATCCACCATAAGATACCTAACACTTAGTGTTCGACCTACTTTTTGGACCAATGAAATTGAAGTATATTTTAAAATTTCGCCGCTCTATTTCGCATAAACGGGCTGCCGGCTAGTTTATGTGACGTCCATAGATAGCCACGCCCAGTCTCCAATGAACCGCTAGCAACACTTAAGTCAGATAGAGTCTGTATAGTAGATTCTACGCGACATAAACATTCAATGCGCTGCGCGCATTTGGATGTTTATATCACGTAGAATCTACCATACAGCCTCTACCTAATACTTCGTGCATATTCTGGCGCAATCCATTGCAACGAAATTGATGATGCTATATGTATGCGGATTTCAAAATCCGGATACCGTTGTCACTGCCCGGAAGTCGTCCGTGGCATCGGGAATTAGAGAGGGAAAGGCATTTGTCAATTTACGTGTCACGGAAGACGCCCGAAGTGACACAAAGTGTTTGGTAGATAATGATAGATGGAGTTTGAGTTTGAGTTTATTGGGGTTTTACGCCGTTTTCAACTACCAGGGTCATATCGCGGCGGCTGGAGCACCTAACCATGGATTCCTGTTGTTTCTCAAACCAGTACTACCACAACACCCTTACCGAGCCTCCAGCTGCTCGCCTATTAGGTTAATGATTTCAAACCTATAGGTGGGTGACAATTTTGTCAGAAAGGGTATTAACCGTGGCCGGGTATCGAACCCAGGACCTCTCAAATTAGAAGCAGATGCGCTACGAACTGCGCTAAGGCCGCGGCCTAATGATAGATGGAATACCTTAACCCATTACCAAACAACAAAAACTCGACTTGTCCAAATTCAAATATGTTGCAGGCAACAACTAAAATTTATTGAAAAAGTACATTTTTTAATCATTTTGTATGGAAAATATTGTGGGAAATGAAGAAATTGCTTGTCACAAGCAATTTCTTCATTTTCCACAATGTTTTCCATAATTAGTTTCTTGTAGGGAGTCAAAAAGAGTCAATGTGTAGTAATGGGTTAAAGGAAAGAAAACATGATGAATGATAGTTCATATGTACTAGGAAAATCGAAAACCTGCATTTATTGAACAGTATCCAGAAACGAATGGTATTTATTGCATGGCTCTCTTGGGACAACTAAAATCATGAAATGTTGTTTTACTTTGATATTCGATACTATTAACACGTATACCGCTGACAACAATTAATCCTTTTCCCAACAAGATCTGGTTTTAAAGGATAGAAATAAGAGATGCATAATAGGACAATGGTAAAAATAATTGTCTTTTTCCAATTTAGCATCGATGATTATGCGCTGTATTTTACACAAATACGGTCTTCCTCAATATACATATACTTCGTTGACTGTGGCAGCTTTCAAATTGAAACAGTCTTCAGTGGTGTTGTTTGGGAAATAGTTTAATGGGTTTACACTTTTCAGCATCATATACTGGGGATTATCCTCTCTCCATGTGCTATACTATTTCCCTAAATACAAATGAAAATATGTTCATTAACTTTGTAATAGTTCAGACTACAGGAACGGGTACAGACTTTGTTGATAGAGTGTGCATAGCAGATTCTACGCAGTGTTAATATCGCGTAAAATCTACTTTACAGACTTTATCTGGTTTGGTGTTCGATAGCGGTTCATTGGAAACGGGGGCGTGGCTATGAATAGACGTCACGTGAACTAGCAGGCAGTCTCGTTTATGCAAAATATAGTGGCGAAAAATTTAAAAACACTACAAAAAGTAGGTCGAACACTTACTCCAAATCGCAAGAAAAACTTTCGGTTTGAAATTTGCTGTAGATAACAAAACAGGTATTGGTAAAGATATTTTTGTATACAATACAGAAACGGAAATATCAAAACAATATGAGAATAATTATGTTGATTACAAGCATTTATGTCTCAATGTTCTCAAGTGTCTTTGTAAGAAAAGACGTCAAATCAGGCATTGTTTGCGAAGGGTTAATAGAGGAAAAACCAAAAAAGCTAAATGATCGATAGAGCAATATCTCAAGCTCTAAAACTATCAAACAGCGGGGTCACGCATCACGAGTATAACTTCAGGGCAAAAAATTCCCTTTTGAGATATTATCTCACTTTAATGAAATGTTCGTCTAATTTAGTTGCTTTCAGGAAATTTAATCATTTCCCACATGACACCATTCTAGATCACTTAATTCAAATGTGTTGCAGACGACATGATAAATTTTAGCAACAATATTGTACATTTATGCCTCGTTACGTATAATAAAAAGTTGATAAAACACTCAGAAATCAATGTTTTGGCAATTGCATTTGTAATGTTTGAATAAAGTTTGATAAAACAAATTGGCTATTTATTTTCATGAAATAGTTATGCAATAGTTATGCGATACAATCTTATTACTAAGTAATTCTTCTTTAATAATGTAATTGTGAAATAGTGTACTTACAATTATGTGTAAATATTAGAAATGCTGAGTTTGAATCTTAGCGTTTGTAACACGTTATTCAATTGAATTTTGTATTTGTATTTAGTAAAAAAATATCAGGAACAAATGAAAGGAACACCAATTTCCGCAATATAGTTAAACAACTGTTGATTGCTGGAACCTAATTCAATCAATCAGCAAAAGACAAACCCAAATGTGTGCAAAAAACCTGGAGATTGCAAAACGTCCAAGAACCAATCCAGTCATACTGATGTGTTTACACGTTCTCGTCTACAGATTGTTTATTATGTCAATTTTTCTGACTGTTGATTGAACGAACGGATCAACTGCGAGCGAGACGATTTTTTCCTTTTCGTTTTTTTTTTTCTCGAGAGATCCGAAGAAATCCGTTCATTAGTAGCCAACTCTAGTCTGGTAGACATGCTTTACCCTTTCCCAAACAAGACATGCTTTGGTGTCCTTAAGAGAATATGCTTGGTAAAATATTAAGACAATAGAAGAAACTGCTGATTACCGGCAGTTTCTCCTTTTGTCTCAATATTTTCTGTGTTATGTTGTACACGTATTATCCTCTTTGTCTTCTGTAGCAGCTTTCACGTTGTACTCACGTTTCACTCGACGTCGAAATAATTCGGGCGACGTTTCCACCGGCGAATGTGCCCGAATAAGTTCGGGTACGTAACGACAACGCTTGAAAAAATCCGATGTTTTATAAATCTAAAAATGGCTTACGGCTTGATTAAGACTGCATTATGGAAGGGCACGAGAAACCATTAAATGAAGATAATAAACATTTTCTATTTTGCCAAATCAGTTTTATCATACACAAATCCTTTCCTATCGCAATCGATGTTTTCCTTTGATGTATCTATAGAATTGTCCTAATCTATTTTTGTCGTTCTGAAGAGAATTAATTTATCTTCATTTTAACACATCTTTCTGTCATTTCCTCATGTTCAATTACCAGTGATTCATAACGACGGCGTATTTTATAATTAAATCAAAACATTGAGTGCATGTGCATAGGCCTACTCTATATTCTACGTTCTTGTTCTTGGTTAACGTTTTTGTTATTTTTCCGTGTCATTTCACAGTAATCAATTACGAATGATCCATTACAATGTCGCGTCTAATTATTAAATCAAAACAGTGCAGCAACTCACACACGCACATCTTTAATTAGCCGAATTAACCCAATAGGAAACGCAGCACGCGGGAACATGGGTTTTATTAATGCATGGTCCATATCAATATGTAAACGCACGCAATGTTACAATTTGTCCCCGAATGCTGCTCCGTCATATTTTACCCTTTCAGATCTTTTTAGATTACATTCAGTGCATTTGGGAAGATAATGTTTATTATTGTAAAAATATTATACATATACACACACTTCATTCACCTTCGAAAACCAAGGTTTTTACCTCCACTTTGTTCCTTTCGAACGTAAGGAACAAAGAGGAGGTACAATCCTTGGCTTTCGAAGGTGAATGAAGTGCGTGTATATGTATTATATTATTATATTACATTATGATAATAACAGTTTGTCTAACAGACAAACAGTGTGATTGTTTGGTAAGGGTGAAAAGGAAGACCACCGGACACAGAAGCTAATCATTTATGTACAGAACCGAATGGGTTGCTCTGTGATTGGACTAACCATGCAAAGTTGCCATTTGTCAAAGAGTAAGATCTATTATAGCTTGCGCTTTCAAGAAACATTATTTTGTTATCTTTATGCATGAGCCCTCCATAGAAAATGATAGAGCTAGATACAGATGAAATAAGAAACAACCAAATGGCTGCGCTGTTAAAATTCTATACATCTCACATTTAGTGTTATGAAACAATATCACCAATATGCCACTCGCTGTGAAACACATAATTATATCGTCGTTTTCAACATAAATCTCGTAATTGCAGCTTGTTTTAAGCTGCAGTTACGAGGTTTTTGTTGAAAAGCGACGATTTGGCGTCAAAGTTAAACAATTACTTTCGTTGTGTGGGCCATAAAGTTTTGAGACATAAAAATCTCCACAAGCATACAATACTAACGAAATAAACAATTCAGGTATGGGGACCTCCAACTGTGTCTTTAAATCACTTCATTAGCTCCATAGCCACTTCGTCTACATTTTAATCCGGTTCTTCAGGAATTAATCGGCATTCTTTCAAATAGGAACATGGGTAATTGTTCCACAGCTATTATTTCGAAATTCCATCCCTATTCTGATTTTTGTGTTCACCATTATTGCCGTTTATTTTTGTTGTTTTTAGAGAATCATATTAATTTTGTATGTATCTTTAAGGTTCTGTCACAAACAATAGAAAAGTGCAATGTAGGGTGCTGTGGTCAGGTAGTAGGGTGCGGATTTAGGGATCAAAGGTTCCTGGGTTCATATCCTGCCGGTATTTTTCTGAGCAAAATATCTACTCTACGTTGCTCATCTTTACCCAGTGTAAAAATGTTAACTCTATTGGAGAGTTGAAACCTAGAATACTGTGGCTGCCTGAGGCGAAATTCGAGTTTTCTCTGATGAAATTCGTTCTTTGATATGTTGATGTCGCCCATTTACATGGGCGACATCAACATTTCAAAGAGCAAATTTTATAAGAGAAAACTCGAATTACCAGAGGCGCATTCAGTAAATACTCAATAATCGCGAAATAAAGTGGAAAGTCGGTTGAATGCGACTCAGTTGGTATATGTCTGACATTAACAAAACAACCTTTCCCTTTATCTTTTATATAAATGTTGCATCGGACAGGCATTGTCTTTCAGAGTATTCATGGACAGAAACCCGGGATCTGTAAAATTATCCCTCATGACATTTTATAGCAAAAATAATCCAGATCAGTTTGTGCAAACGCAGAGTCAAGTCAATGTCTATTTAGTTCTCTAATAGCACGTTCATGAGGTGCAACAACTTTAAGGAACCAACATCGATCACAAGACCATATTTAGGCACTTTCTAGGAATGGCACTCACCAACCAGAAGGCAAAAGAAGAACATTAGTTTTTTCTTCAAAAATTACTTCTTTAGTCTCAATTTTTTCACAAGCCATTTCGATCATAGACATCAAAACACTACTTTGTTTATGGAAAAGGGTTAAGGCATTTTCCCCATCTCATTTAAATTCTGCAGTATTTCCATTAATTACATAACAGATCATTACAAAATGCACAGCTACACAACTTTAAATTCGATCCCATTTCCTATTCTCAGAGGCAAACGTGTACCGAATTCTTAAGCCCCAATAAAACTACAAATAAATCTTTACATAACGAGAAAATATTCAAATATCAAGTTTAATGATAGAACATATTTCAGATTTAAAGTCTTAGATGTTGGCATTTATTGAGGGAAATCCTATATTCTATGGAACTTTGAAATTGTTTGTCAAAAAAGCTCAATATATCTCCATGGCCTAGATTTAGGAAGTTTGTCGCGTGAGGAATGAACTAGGCTCATGGATTATTTAAATAATAAGACGTTTAGAATTGAAATTCGGGGTTTTTTGGAAATGTGTTTATTTTCCATCATTAAATGCCTTATTAGGAAACGACTTATCGCTGCTTTTCAACGAGGTCTTCGTTGAAAAGCGACGTAATACAGAGTCGTCGGTCACGGTGAGATTTATTCACTGTGTTGTAAGTTGTACGTTAGATTTGTGTAGTTTGTACGGAAGTTTTGAGTGGTCAATCAAAGATGGCGTCGGGGGAAAATCGTTAGAGGTAGGTGTCTTAGTTTTTCGTCGATAATTTCCTTAAATGGCCGTATCTTGTCTTGATACTGATATCATTGTACAGGAGAAATGTATACCTATTCACGGTGCTATATAGCCAAGTACTAGTGTTGTCCTATCGTACTCAGTCGTTGTGCAAAGACAGCCCAACACGGAAAACTTTTTTCGAAGCGAGAAAGTTGCCCTTTTAAGGATGATTACATAGTAAACAGCGAACTAGGGAACAAACTATTGCTCTAACTTGGATGTCTTTAACATGCTCTTTTCTATGGTTACCGTTATTTTACACACAAATGTCTAGAATGACCACAAACGCTGTGTTTACTAAATGGCCAAACAACGGTGTAGTCACAGTGAAAATATGCAGACACAACGGTGCAGTTTCTGTGTTATCTGTACGGTGTAGTTATTATTTTCACAACAAATTGTGAACGGTGTAGACTTGGTATGTTGTATAGGGCGAACTAGCTCTAACAGATAGCAGATCATCTGTTTTATCTCCCTCAAATACTTTGGTCTTAGAAAACTCAGATGAAAATGCCGCCATCCTCAAAGTAAATGAAAACAAAAGTTAAGAAAATATGTTTTCTCTTTTCTTCATTCTCCTAAGCCTTAAACAGTTCAATGTATGTTTGATTTAATTTTCGGGAGACATTTTTGTTATTTGTGATTGAATAAACATCTGACGGAAATGATAATCAAAAGGAATACCATCACAAAATATCAAATAAGACATACGATAACCGTCATTTTGAAGCCATGTTAAGTGCAACGGCAAATTTCTTGTTCATCCGTTCATTTGATTTGTAGATTCGAAATTTCGGCTCTGGCTTTGAATTTTTCTTTGTAACTGTTTTAATTGGTTATTACAATCAATTATTGTAATTAATGAAATGATTTCAACTCATGGAGTATGATAATTATTGATCGAAATGTATCTTGTTTTCAAATTGACCCCTCATTGAAAAGTCTGATTTTACCCAAAATAAAGGATTCAATCAACAAAACATAAATTATAAATGACAAAACATAAATTATAAATTTGTGTCATAAACATTTGGGCCTTTTTTTCGTCTTGTTCGACTTAAATAAATAAGTCTTGAAAATAGAATTCTGGAACTGCAAAATTCATTTTGGAATTTCATACGTAATGAACTTCTTCTTCAGGACTGACATTTTTCTGACCAAGATTTTTTGGGCTCACTCATAAAATGTAACCATTTGCAATGAAAAAGACAATATTCTATTCGCCAAAACCGTTTGACTATTGGAATAAAACGCATTGAAGTACTACCAAAACAGTGTAACTTACACACATCCATAAATAAATGAAATGCAATGTTTTCCATCGAGAGCCGACCTTCATTGACCAAAACAAACAAATACCAAGTTGATCAACGCTTCTCAATGACTTAATCACATCTGGGAACAAACATTACTGTTCATTTCAGCCATTGTTTTCATGTTCTTGTGGGGAAAGAGAAGAGACCCTATCCGTTTCATCTGTTTTAGCACGTCCAATGGAAATATCAGGAATTAAGGTCGGGGCTTTTTGAACGACTTTATGGGGTGTTGAACTTCGTCATTTTTTATGTTCAGGACTCATGCATTCAAAACCGGTGATATCATCGATAGAAAGAATCTTGTTAACTCCAAAATCCTTTTTTCTACGTCGATGAGGTCTATCTTGTGTATTCTATGCTCGCAAATGGGGATGATGTCCTAGTCTGACTTCTTGATAATATCAGGCATAATACTAAAGTTCAGAGTTTTCAAATCTTTTTGACCTGTCTGATCATTGATCTCCCCCTCCCTGCGCACTTTTAATATCTGACTGGAATGGTCCTGTTCCGAATGCTTCACAACATTTTCGAAACTCCCTTCGAAATGACAGTAGTAATAGGTGAACAGCATGGAACTGAAAATAAAGAAAAAAATTAAAACGGACGCCAGCAGATTCTTGGTAATTTCTACTATTTGACCCTTACGGAATTGCTTTGACAAATAGCAAGGAAACTAGATTCTGATATATTTTGATTAAAGTATATTTTGTAGACATATTGTCACCTTCTTTGCTGCAAAGCATTTACAAGTCAGTCACATAAAAAAATATTAACATAATTGTTGAAGAATTTCGGTAGTAATTGTAAAACATGATTCTCAGCCGTGAAAACGTTATCATTAAACATAAAAATATTATCATTCCAGAAATGATAAGTTCTGTATTACTTCAAGTCTACACCGTTCACAATTGCATTATGTCTACACCGTTCACAATTTGTTATGAAAATATAACCACACCGTACATAAAACACAGAAACTGCACCGTTGTGTCTGCATATTTTCACTCTGACTACACCGTTGTCTGGCCATTTAATAAACACGGTGTTTGTGGTCATTCTAGACATTTTTGTGTAAAATAACAGTAACCATAGAAAAGAGCATGTTAAAGACATCCAAGTAAGAGCAATAGTTTGTTCCCTAGTTCGCTGATTACTATGTAATCATCCTTAAAAGGGCAACTTTCTCGCTTCGAAAAAAGTTTTCCGTGTTGGGCTGTCTTTGCACAACGACTGAGTACGATAGGACAACACTGGTACTTTGATATATAGAACCGTTGATAGGTATACATTTCCCCTGTATAATGATATCAGTATCAAGGCAAGATACGACCGTTTAAGAAATTTATCAATGAAAAACTAAGACACCTACCTCTCATGCTGTATTGTTGTCGCCATCTTTGAATGACTACACAAACCTAACGTACAACTTACATCACAGTGTTATTTGGGCTTAGAAAATTCGGTACACGGTTGCCGAACAACACTTGGAGTCGAATACCAGAAAATATTTGGTAAAGGTTCTTAAGTAAACGTCTAGGTAGCTAGGAATTCAAGAAGACTATGCACATACCTGCTAGGAAAATGCGTGACGAACAATTCTTGGAATGGGTGCCAGTTACTTCCCTCCTTTAAATATTTATTCAAGTAAACAGGTGAAGGAAAGATGCTACTGAACTGGGTGTGTGTTAACATTTTTTAACCAAATGACAAGAATGTCAGGGTGGTCCTAAGCCAAATGTGTTTAAAAGAAGAAGATATGCAATTGGTATTATAATGAATCCTAAGAAATTTGTTGCTTATCAGCTATTTTTCTTTCTTTTACATATAAACAACACCATGTAAGGGCGTCAAAATAACGGCTTGTTAAGCGAAATGATCAAACACTTCATTGTTTTGTCAGATAAGTTCTACACTTGTTTGAAGATCTAGCACCATAGAAGGCAAATTTATGTAAACGAACGCTTAGGGTCCAACATAACTTTTTCATCTAGCGTTTGCAACTTCAGCAATTGCAGTAGCCTTCTTGTGCATTAAACTTGTTTTAAAAACAATATTTCTGCAATGTTTTTAACGCAAGAAGTGAATCAAAAAGTTCTCAGGACTAGTGAGTAAAGTAATTTAGGCATAAATCAGAAAAATACATCAAATATTAATAACTATTATTTAGGTATAAGTATTAGATAGAGACTGTATAGTAGATTCTATCCGAAATAAACATTCAAATGCGCGCAGCATTGAATGTTTATATCGCGTAGAATCTACTTTATATACTCTATCTTACTTAGTGTTCGCTATCGGTTCATTGGAGACAGGGGCGTGGCTATGTATAGACGTCACATAAACTAGCTGGCTGTCTCGTTTATGTGAAATAGAGCGGAGAAATTTGAAAATATTCTGCAATTTCATTGGTCCGAAAATTGGCTCGAATACTAAATGTATGTAGTATATCCTATGTCAGAAATAACGATTTGACCATATATTCATTCCCTAACGTAATAATTGATAAAAAGTTGAAAGAAAAGAAAAACAGGTAAAATACAGCAAAAGAAAACGGAACTCTTTTCCGCTGGAAAAGACAAATATCAAAACGATCTCCTTGAATACAAAGCCGATGTTATTCTATGAAAGTAGCATATAACCATCTGTTCGTGAATTCATTAAATCAACCCCGGTATTCCAGTATAAGATAACATCTATCTAATCTGTTACAACAATGTTTAACTTGTTGATAAAATCAAATAGTAAACCTATAAAACGTTCTTAAAACCAAGTATTAATTGGTATTAGATAACCTTTATTTCCAAGAAATTTTCAATGAGCGTTTTTATCATTAATTTTATTTCTTTTGTTCTTCCTCATTTTTCTCTGTTGTCTATTTATTAATTCTTTATTATTTGAACTCTGCGAAATTTTATGTCCAACGTGAATGCAAATTTATATAGCAACAAAAAGCTTGTAACTACAGCTTTAACAAGCTGCAGAAACGAGTCTTTTGTTGAAAAGCGTATATATTGTTGTCGTGCTATCTATCCGTCAGTTCGGTCGTCCTTTCGTCCATAAAAGACAAAAAAAAACAACAACACTACTTTAGACTGTGTATGTGTTCTAAGATTTTTGAAGTCGTAGACGACGATAGGGTTATTGTTCAAGCGTTTCGGGTATTAAACGCAACATCAAGCTTACTTAATACTTTGAAATACCAAGGTTTTAAACCTTTGCTTCAATAGCATAAAACAAACACACAAACAAAACAAAGAATAAAAAACAACTAAAATTAGGAGTAAAAAGAAGAAAAAAAAGGAGTAAAAATAAAAGATATCTAGAAAAAAAGATTAATGAAATGAATACACAAATCATCGATATTATCAGCAAGAATACACTGATTATATCATCCATAATGAAATTTATCCCCTGGTTTGAATGCTTGGGAAAAGATGCATTTTATTCAGAAATCAGATTACTCCGCTGTCTGCATTGCGTGTATTGTCTTGCTGAAATAATGATGTAATGTTTCATTAACAACGGATTTTTATCAGTTCTGGGTTACAATGTTTTTCCAGAACTTTTGATTTGTCTGAATTCTATAGATTCAGTGCAAAATTGTAATAGGTACATACTGAGGCGACTCTTGAAACTAGCACGAAACTAGCAAGAGACCGTGGAAGACTGCACTAACTTACAAACTGATTAGACGACAGCGAAGTCTCGAAGGTTTGGGATACATTTATTGTTCCCAATTCCGATTTATTTTTTCTCCTTTACGATTCAATCTTTGAAAATCTTTTGTGGTCAATTATCAACATGACATTCACTATTTAGAGGCGTATTACAACGGATTGCTGTTGTAAATTCCGGAAGTGTCCGCAGTTTATCAGATGAGACATCAAGTGCCATTTATCTACATGTGTTACCAGACACAAGAATTTGGACTGTTCCAATATAGAATCTTTACAATAAAACACTTTAGAATGAATTAGAACTACATCTTTGGGTCTTTCTGTGTAAAAACGTTGTGGAATATGAAGAAATTGTTGCAAGCAATTTTTTTATTTTTCACAATGTTTTCCACAGCCATTATCTTGTGTGGAGTAAAAAAGAGTCATTATGTGGTAATGGCTTAAAGTGATCCATTGATTAGGTGAAAAAACAGTAAAATTGATAAACGATGGAACAGGTGCAACGAAACCTAAGGATTATACAAATATGCTGATAATGCAAATTTATGCCACTAAAAGAGAATATTTCACTCCAGAATGAGATTCTTTGGATTAAAAAGAGATTATTGTAAGCAGTTGCACGTTGGGCCCTAATTCTGGAAAGTCATATTCCGTGAAAAATGTTTTTGAAAAATGATTAAGACAGGTTTGATATGTTATGCACCTTACAAATGTCAATCATATATACTCTTCAAAGAAAAATAACCAAAACAATGGTTTAATGTTTAAATTTTTAAATGATATTCCTAAGGGAATAAACATACAGATATTAAAAATTGCTCTATCTCTATCTATTAAAATTTTTAATGTATTTTTCTTTCCTTTAGAATGTAAGCTGATAATTAAATGGCTTAAAATTGCTTGCAATAAGTTGTAACATTGTTTTCAGAAAATACTTGTACAGAAGACAATTTATTGCATTTATATTGGCATTTTTTCAGCGAATCGTTTCCAAAACCACTTTAAAAATAACATTTGAAAATGATTTAGAGAGCAACAGTACATACATCTATTTCCCATTATAATTTTATTTCTTATACCGTAATGTACAATGCTAGCCTTTGCAGTTGTTATAGTTTTAAAAGATTAACAAGACATTACATAAGAACGTATGGTGAATCTTAACCCATTACCAAACGGCAAAAATTTCAACTTGTCCAAATTCAAAGATGTTGCAGACGACAACTAAAATTGTATGAAAAATACATTTTTAATCATTTTGTGTCGAAAATATTGTGGGAGATGAAGAAATTGCTTTTCACAAGCAATTCCTTCATTTTCCACAATGTTTTCCATAGCCAGTTTCTTGTTGGGAGTCAAAACGCGTCGCTGTGTTGTAATGGGTTAAGCCGATTGTGAATATTTGCAGGCTGATATGGAGAGTGATGTGTCATTAACTCCACGAGGACCCCTTTTCCCGACCCCGACCACTTTCTCAGTACAAATCGACATTTCATTATACGTGGTTGTCATTATCCCATTTTCTCCAGATATTTCCTATGACATAAGATATTTGATATATGTGAAAATATACCCTCCGAACATATTTTGTAACATAATTCTTACATAAAAACGGACAAGCTAATCCACCAAAGTCCGCAACAATTCCAAAACCCATTATACGCCCGAATAGCGAGTGAAACCAGGCACGCAATAGCGTAATTAATCAAAGATTCACGTCGGAAGTGATACGTTGTACGCTATACGTGTGAATAGTGCATCCATAAACGCCAAAAAAGTCTTATCGTACTCTTTTTACACACAAATTCTTCGTCCATGACAAGGTGATATAAACATTGAAGCAAAAAAGCAAACATATTGATGAAAATCACCATTTCTCCCTTCATCTCTCCCTTCGGTTTGTTGCGGAACTATAATGCTTGTAAATGGTGCACTCAGTTCTGGCACATAGATCTCTTTGAAAGTTGGGTATGTTGTAGACATTGCTAAATAAAGGTATATTATTACTTTACATCTTTTTACTTTGCTTACCCAAAAGGAGATAACTGGCTTGAATGTTTACGTTGCTGGTTCTGAGAAATGTTTTTGTCAATACCTTCAACATTAAGGGGGAATGCTCCAGTTTCCTAAATTTTTTCCCAATAATAGAATTTAATCATATTTTGTATGTTGAAATTACATGTTATTACCAATTGAAAAGTAAAATGAAAATGGATGGTCAGCGATCTTGTTTGAATTTTATAGGCATTTGTATAACATACCTCTACATCGAAAAAATGAACAATTTCTTTCACCTGTCCAATGTCACTAAAATGCTAATAAAATGCTGTATATACATCGTTTAGTCTCGAAGACGGATTTAAAGTAACGTCTTACATCTAATAAGAACAGAAAACCCAAATTGTGTGCTATTATAAACGCTTAAATGTATAAAACAGGCATGTTCACGTGTTCGGTTAGATCAACGAAGCTGGAGTGTTTTATGTCAAAATTTGCATATTTTTGGAAATATTTCAAGTTCTACATAATAGAATTTGATAAAACTCCCTCATTGTATTAAGCAACATGTCCTGGTAATAAATCAAAAAGAAAATGTATATGTCAGCGCACTTGTTAGTGAATTACAGCAAATTTTATCAGCTACACATGAATAAAATGACGCAAAACAGTGGTAACTGCATACACATTTACGACCGTCTTGCTCTAAATAATCGATTTCCATCATGACGAAATCAGTTTCGCCTAATAAATACACTTTTACCGTCGAAAATGGTAAATTATAATGATGTGTTTTATTATTGAAAATATGGTAGCGAAACATATTGGTACGAAACATTTAATTTACTACAGTAATGACCGAGTGTTCCGGAAAACTGGAGCATTCCCCCTTAAGATATTTTTACAAAATATCGAAATAGTAGAAACGTAATGATTGACAGCTCCAATCCTTCAAAAGATATCTAGTTTTATATAAATGTAAACCCTGACATTGAGAAAAAACAAAAAAACGTTCAAGGTTATCAATACTCATTATCATATATTGTCATAATGTAATATTAATTTTGTCTTCTTTAAAGTGACATTTCACGATATTTTTTTTTTTTAAATTTTACTTTTATTTTTATGTGAAAGAACATATTTTCCTATGAAAGTTTTGAAAATTATAAGTCAAAATATTAAGCCGTTTACGAGAAATATATATTTTTGTGCTAAAATTTGTCAAATTGTTGTCCACATCTGTTCGGATTTATTAGTCCATGAGCCAGGACCCGAATTTTGGCCGATTATTACCACTCGGAGGGAGTAATTCCTTTTGCACTTTTTGGTTAGTCTGATATCTATACTTTATGTTTCAGTATGATAGCAATGCCAGAATGGTAGCTTATGCCTCGAAAAACCCTTGTTTTCAGAGGTACCCTTTACTCACATAGTTTTCTTCTGATTTCTGACGAAATAAAATATGCTTTGGTTCAGCCCCGAACATTACTCTTTTTGCAAAATTCCTGGTTTATAATTTGGATAAAGGATAGGGCAGCACATTGAGAAGGTTTACATTGGTCTAAACTGTCATTTGTAGCATTCTTTTAGTGTACGCAGAGAACCTCGTACTTGGACTCGAATTATAAGGGAAAATTGGCAAATAATAGTGCTTTTTGGACAAATAAAGCCATTTTTAAATCTGTTTTAACTCTTTTATTTGCCTAATATCTACGAGCAGTCTTTCGCAATGATATCACTGTCAGTATGATGGCTTATGTCCCAGAAGACAATTGTTTTAAAGGGTACCCTTTACTCACAAAATTTTCTTCTGTCCTCTGGTGAAACAGAACATGCATTGGTTTGGCCCTGAACATTACTACTTTTGCAAAGCTCTTGATTATAATCGTGATAAAGGATGGGGCAGTTCAATAAGAAGTTTCGCAGTAGTCTAAAATGAAATTTGTTTAATGCATTTGGTGTACGCAGAGAACTAGTTACTTGGGACTCGAATTCACAAGGAAAAAGCAAATAATAGTGCACATTGAACAAATTAAGCTAGTTTCGTATCTTTTTGCAATTTCTGAATTGTCTGTTATCTAAGGACATTGTTTCCTCGTTATATCAATGTCAGAATGGTAGCTAATACCCCACTTATATGCAGGGGTAATGAAACAAAACAGGCTTAATATGTTCGACCCTTTATATTAAATCTCTTGCAAATTTCTTGATTCTAAATGAACATAAGGACTGGAGAAGCATATTGAGAAGTTTAACATTTGTCTTAAATGCCATTTGTTGTGTGATTCTAGTGTACACAGAGAACTATTACTTACACTCGAATTTTCAGAAAAATAAACAACAAAGAATATTGCTTTTTGCACAAGTAAAGCAATATTTGTTATCAAAATGAATTTTGAATTAGCACAGTTATCAGATTATATTATATGAGCATGATTTTAATTAACTGTAAGCGTTAACGTAAACAATTGTATAATATTATAATGTAGCGTTATTTTTTTACATTTTTTTCTCTAGAAAAAAGGCTTCTACGCCGAAATATTGAGATAGAGCAATCTTTTAAGATTCGTTATATTCATTCCATTAGGAATACCATTTAGAAATTTAAATTGATATGAAGTGAAAGAAATGATACAAAGAAAGCAATGCTGATGTTTTGCATTCCAAGCAAACTATTGAAATGCAGTATCATGACATTTGGCAGCAATTACAACGTTTGATTTTACTATTACACATGACCAACCCTTCCAAAAAGGCTTAAGGCTACCCATGCATTAATTCATATAATAAAATAATATAAAGTCACATATCGTCGGTGTAAATGCAAAACCTCGTATGTCGATTCTTGCGATTTCCAAAGTACACACTTGTATGCCCAGTTTAGACAATTCTCGCAGGTTTTCAGATATTTTTACTGATCAGTATTAATGACACATTATTTGTGAATAATCTGTCAAAATTCCAAGTAAAACATTTCAGTTTGGGAGAAGTTATTACACTTTTTCCCTCCCCTTTGAATTTTTTCAAAAACGAGATACGAGGTTTTGTATTTACAACGACGATATGTAAAGCATTGGAACGATTGGTATTCCTGAAAAAAGCTTCATGTTGATATAGGAGGGGAAATGTCGTCTGAAATACATGGCAATGAACTATACTGAAAAGCAAAAGAAACTCTAAACCTTAATTGCATTTGAACTTATCAAAACTAATCACATCTCGTGAAATTAATTGTATTATAGATAAACGTTTGCCATTTGGCATTACAAATATGGGGTTAGAAGAGAGTTTTCACATTTTCTTGATGTAAGTATTACCGTGTCATTTATAACGGGGTCAAGTTGAAAAATCCAGGTAATGCTCTATCCCCTTTATTCGAATAAAGATGATCAGAATTTGTTATAAACTTTATCTAAAGTCAATATTTGTGTGTCCCTAGTTGAAGAATCGACTGAAGGAAAGCATTCTCATATGGATAAGATGAGCCGTCTGATCTTGAATTATTGAATTATGAAACAATCATCCAGTGAAGAATTCTCCAATTTATACACGTTATTCTGTACACACGCCTCAAACAGCTTACGACACTTACAAGAAACTGTTTCCCGTCATAAAAGTGGGGGTTACCTTGTGTCAATCTTGTGACATATTGGTCAAATTTGAGGGACGACGTCATGTTCGTCTAGCACTGACGGCTTCAGGCTGTCAGACGCCTAGCACTGAGGCTAATGTTTCCAATTACATGTAGCAGTTGAACGGTTCTGAATTTAGAATAACGATCTCGCGTGCCTTTCCTGTAGCTGTCTGGACAACGTTATGTTACATCACGTTAGTGTCAAACACGAATTTTTGGTCCTGTTTATGGTGCGTCCCTTTTTTCTCGCATTTTAAGCTCTGTAAGTGTACCCAGTTTTTGCCGACGTCAAGGGGCTTACCTTTTTTTTGGAAATTGGAATATAACTCTGATTTATCATATGCTTAGCAACGAAGACTACACATGCATAAAAAATGTCAATATCTTGATTACCTTTTTGTGGGTGGTGTATTTTAATGAATTTAATGATATGCAGGTGAACATGGCTGTTTGGCCAGTAAAACGGACATATTCATTTATTACATTGCAAAATAGATGTGCAAAGTTATAGTCGTGAAAAATATATACGTTTGCTATGAAATACCCGGTATGAAACATAAACTTAATCTAAAACTGTATAGTTTCTCTTGTCGTTCAGTATACTTTTGTCATTCTTGCTATCAGGAATGTTAAGTGCTTGTCAGAATTATTTTATCCCACCATTCATTTCTTTGTAAAGTTTCTTACTTTTAGTAGGATAAAACCAAATTACTAGTGGTCTTAGTTTCATTTATGATAGCATATGTTCATTCATACATAGTTCTAAGTGTTCAAAGCACTCACTCGGCAAATCTGTCTATAATGCCGTTTACCGAAGTTATACAGATATCTAATATTATTTATTAGAAAGAGCACATCACTCTGAATAAGTTAAATCGTTTGAAAAAGAATAGCAGATTTAGACAGATTGTACCTAGGAAAGACCTTTTCAAGCATTCAAAAAGTTGTTTTTAAAACTATATGTGGTTATATCCACTGTATGAATAAACTTTTATTTGGATATTTGGAGTTGGAACCAAAATCAGAATAGTTTCCCCACAATAATCAGGATTGATGTAAGTATATGCACAAGTCCGAACACTCACGTGATATTGTCGACATGTCAACGTTATCAAATGACCCAGAAACATAGAACGCTGTCGATTTTTTTTTATTTCATTTTCTTGTTATCGTGCAAAAATTACTTTATTTTGCAACACTTAATAAAAGCTACCAAGTCGAAATGCTTTTTAAAGAATAAAAAAAAAGATTATGTTGAAGTACTACTTCAGTACTACTTTAAATAATGCATCCCAATTTAGAATTTATATGTATGTCTTTAGGTTAACTCACTTGTATTGGAATATGTAGTTGTACATGAAACGGGGGTACAATGGAAGGACTTTCATTCTTTCTCTGTCCCCGTCCTCTAATGGAAATCACACAATTAGCGCTAACATAATCACGAGGGCAACTCTACAAATAATTCTTTAGGAGATTTTTCAATAAAACGTGCGTAGATAAGA